>JAQGBJ010000197.1:0-55004 GCA_034698345.1 Sphaeridia pumilis
AGCAGCAGGGTCTGTTGGGTCGAATTCCATTGACTTGGTCCTCGGAATGACCATTTTGGGAAGGTGTGTTTGAAGTGCTCGTAGTGTCGCTACTCGGCGCCATGTTACTCCGTTGCTTCTTATTGTTTGGAGTCGCTTGGCCCGAGTTAGGCCGAAGTCGAATGTTTGTACCGCCGCCACCGGCAGAGTCGCCACCAACGGGTTTACCAGTCGTCCTTGTCGTCGTTGTTGTCGTAGTATTCTTTGTCGTCTCTACATTCCGTCCAGCAGCTTTAAGACTCTTTTCGCTTTCCTTAGTCATCTGTAAAATTAAATTAAAGTCACACAAGTGAATACAAGAATGAATAGGCATCAATCACGTGGAACAACATTGCCGCGCCGAAATATAATAGCGACCAAATTGCATGGATCAACAGCCAATTTTCCACAAACATATCGCTCTCAATCAACATCTAATCAGCATCATCAACAAGGTATTTCAACAAATTTTCAACATGTCGCCTGTCCATGTACATGATTTGAACGAGTTCAAGAGCTTTCTTCGCCTCTTCCATGTCTTCAATATTCTGCTGGTTTGAGAATCAAGTGCGATTTTGGTGGTGGTGGAGGATTTGCGAATTCAAAAACAGTATATAGTATTGTGATTGTGAAACTGTCTGACTGAGAGGAGCTAATAATGTATATAATGTTGTCAAGAGAGACGAAAGGGCTATAATAATATAATAGAATGAAGGAAACTAGGAGGAGAAACTAGGAGAAGACGAGGACTTGCTGTATTCGCAAGAGAACCAAACTTGGCTTATGCCATAAGTCATCCTGCTAATAATGTACGCTGAAAAGCACTCGTCTCACTCACTTATTCATAATAATCAACTATGTGGTCCCTTCCGCCAACTTGCTCGAAACTCGCGAAACTTTGCAACTCTGTGCCCAAGGGACGCAAGGCGAGGAGGAGGAGAAGTAGAAGAAGACTTGTTGAAAACCGACACATATTTATATATACACTTTCCAACTTTACAAAACACTTGCTACAGCTCTTGACTTTCTCTTGACAATCCACATGTTTATTTGCCCGGCCATCCCTTCTGGTGACAACTTTTTGTATTTCGCTCAACTACCGTCCTCTTGAAATTAACAAACACACACGTGCTGGCAAATTAGCCCGTTCAGAAATGTAACCCAATTTTTAGTTCCACTTCCATAGTCTTTAGGCACCATCGTTTTAATTTTTCAAATTTTGTAAAATTTCAGAAATTATGTCAGTTCTTTAAAGGAGTTTGACTTAAGTAACTCACTCTGTGTTTGGGCACAAAATTTTTGAAATTTAAAGCATTTTAAAAGAATAGCAATGTAAAGATGGCAAACGCTAACATAATGCAGTTAGCAAGTATATAACAAGGACGCCGCAATCGTTGACGATGGAGACGAAACGCGCGGAATGCGGGTAAGTTGAAGCAAGTTGTCAGGAGCAGTAGATGGAAAAATATACATCTCGCCCATGGTTGGTGGATGGATGATGCTGGTGAAAGGTGACCGTAAGTTGAAAGCAATTTGATGTGTTCAAGGTCTTCCTGCCTCATGCTGGCCTTCTTAAGTACAAGCGCAATACTCCACTTCTTCTTCTTCTTTCCCTTATTCAAGAACACGGCTTTTCTTCACCAAATCCCTGTTTACTCAACAGCCATTCAAACACCAAATAAATTCACTGCCTTTTCACGCCCAACTTCCAAGGAAACGTGTATGCGAACTCAAGGCTTCCTTTTCCCACTGTCTCTCATCCCCTGATTGCTTCTGACATAATTTTTTGAGAAACTTATAACTCAATACCAAAAAACATTAGCGAGCCTAAGAGGTATACTTGAACAACTCTCTGGTTTCCCACATTGTCCACTTGTTCTAGAAACTTGTTTCTAAGTTGAACAGTGTCCTCAGCGTATAATGAACTTGAAATGAGCCCAATACGTGAGACAGAATTTGGCAAACTTATTAGGGCTGAATTTGAACCGTTTCAAGAACAAGAAGACCAACCCCTAGAGTTAATTCCCATCAATTTTTTCAAGTGCTACTGCTGCTAACCTGCCACTTGCTCATACACAGCATTAAACTTGAACAACCACATGTTGTATATATGCAGACACTTTTGCCCATTACGTCCATGTAGCTTACACTCGCAGATTTATCAAATATTTTCGACGGCATATATTTGTTGAATGCAAGTCTGCCAATTGCTTAAAAAACTGAAAAAAGTATTTGACCAACTTTTCGCCCAGCTTTCACCATATTGTGTGTGCAAATATGGGCCATGGTTGCGGCATGCATTCCAACTAGGTCTGGCACAGGCGTGTATGCCGAAAAACTTTCTCTTCATTCCACCAAGTGTGGGTGGATGCGAAGAGATGCTTTCTCTTTTACAGAAGTACAACTGTACAACGTCTGCAAAAGCAAAAGGAAGAAGAGCACTTGTTTCATGCGTACGGTCGTTCGCCGCCTCCTATGAATTTTTCACCAATTGCTTCCCCTTCAAACCTCTCCATCTCTGCCATACATTTACCCGCTCTTGTCTTTTTGATTTCATGCATACAAAATTCAGTTTTTATACCAAGCCTGGATTTATTCCTCCTCCAGCTCGAATCCTATGCAGACAGCAGACATTTACAAAAGTCTATACTTGCTCCATTTGATTGAATCAAACAGGTTGTCAGTTGCTTGGACAGACACACTGCCACCGGGCGGGCAAACGCTTTCTATCCGCTCATAGCAACAATTCCACTATCAAATTTATATATGTAGATAATGCTTAGCCAAAATACCGTATTTATTGTCATTACCTCAAGAATATATGTATATATATATATACGCTTATACTCATTTGATTTCCCGTATTCATGAATCAAGGTACACGCGCGGCAGTATCAGACCGCGTGCACGACCTCCAACATGATGTTCCGTCATAAAACTATAAATAATGTATCCAGCCGACTATTCACATTTCATGCATAATCTTTCTCATCAACTTTGACTGCTTCGGAGAAAGCTCTTTTCTATTGCTCTCTTTTTAGCAAACGAGTAGCAAACGAGCTCAATTCATTCACTAACCGTCATCATTCCATTTTCCTCAAAATATTACATACATGCCTCAGCAAGCGGCCCACGTGCTCATAACATTACCAAGGCCACGACGATGGCGGCGGCCGCGAATCTCACAAATTTGTCTAATGCAGGCGTTATTTTTTGAGTGTGTAAAAAGAGGTAGACGAGTCGCTTTATATATCAATTCCCACATCCCATTCCCTACTAAATGTATGTAATTTTCAGATCGTTTTACGTAATTCCCTTGTTTACATTCCCTCATATGTCTCTTTGTTAATACCATTTCGGAAACATGCTCATTTAAATTGATCCTACTTGAACGGACCCCGTTGACATGAAACCCACATGCTGTGGCGGCACACCAAGACACACGCACACGTGTGTTTGTGTGGGTGCTGTACTTTTGCCAGCTAACCTTTGACCTTTCCATTCAAAATGTTTACACTCCAGACTTTCCAAGCAATAAAGCCTTTTCAAGAACCAGAGGCAACGTATACAAGTTCAAAACTTTTGAAAGAGCTTAATTCCCTCTAAACACCTACACACTTTTTTGGTGTGCCATTTTGGCTATGCCAAAATGTCTTGAAATGAATGAAAAAGTGCACAGATTCGCATAATTACACACACTCAATGTTTCCCTTGAACATTTTCTGCTCGTTCCATCTTTCAAAGAAGCAGGTGATTTTTTAGCAGATTACATATGTGGGAGGAAGGGTTGTCGTCGTGCCTTTGTACAGGCTGTGGGACTCGGAGAGAATTTGGCAAATTCCTTGCAAGCCAAGCATTAAATCCAATTTGCAACCCAAATATGCACGCCGTTCTGTGGGTGAACACGCAGTTGGAGAGCATAGGCCCAAGAGGTTTTTATTAAAGTGAATTTCTCAACAAACAGTAGCCTTGTGACCTTTACACAGAAAAAGCTTATACATGTACAAAAGTTTATTTTTCCACCGTGTCCTACTTTTCTCAAACCTGATTCAGTCAGTCCGCCACAATTTGAATTCTGCTTGAAAAATTGAGAGAAAAAGTCAGACTTGTGCCGCAAATTTCTTCCGTACACATTTATACAAACATGCAATCTCCCATGTACACTGTAAATGCTTTTGGTATCCCATACATACCTCAGCTTAATTAAGGTGTTTGGTTAATTGGTGAAAAATTAGCTTGAGGAGAGGAATATATAAATATAGCCAAAACGAGCAGGGTCGGCCCACATTGCAGATGCCGATCCAAATTTATGCGTGTAATTAAATCCGACAGAAATGCGGCAGCAGCAGAGGTTAATCAGATGGTGGTTATTTCTTTACTAAAGAAACGGCAAACATTTTCTGGAACCAAAATAGACTTTTTTGTTCCTTCACAAACCGTTTCAGGTATTGTGTACGTAAACGGACAGCCTTTCAGTCGTTGCCAATGAAAACATTTCAATCAGCAATTCCGTCCGATGCCAACGACGTTGATAACCGCTTTTATGAGTTTGATTGCTCTTGGTCGGATCTTTTTGTTTCCTTTGACAATAGAGCTTTCTTTTCTACTTTTTCTCCAAGTATCTTTCCTTCCTTTTTTCTCACATGTTGTGACCGCTAATACGGATTTGCCCTTTGTGCTCCTAATATTTCCGACCGGTCATAACAATAATTTTGAATGGGTCCAAGAAAAGAAAGCAAGCATATATTTGTCTCTGGTTGAAAAGAAGATGGCTTCAAACGACACAATTCCCAACTAGATTTCTCTTTAAACCTCAAGCTTTGGACGTCACCGGAAACGTCACTCCTTTTCAACCTCCGCACTTGTACAATTTCTGCCGTGAAATTAGCATCATGTTCGACAAGCTGTATGGCAGCCCCCACACACAGTATACACAAGCAATAGGGAATTCTTGCTCAGATAAATTGATGAAAGCCGAGTTGCCAGGATTTGGAGCCAATTGAATTATATATAATGAAATGTAGTAAAGAAACAAACTTTCAATGAAGAAAGGTCAAGAGGAAATATTTTTGCAAAAGTGTTTCTGCAAAAACATGTTCTTTTCATATTGTCAGTCGCCGACCAAGTGATACCAAGAAGGCACAAGAAAAGAAGAAAGAAAGTAAAAAGAGCAAAATCTTGAGGCATTGGAATCAATACAAGTTTCCCTAGTGATATACGATTGAAATAAAAAACGTTAAATGGATCAGAGAGAGAGAGGGGAAATTCAAAAAAAGAAAAGTGGCACAGATACCTCGCGAATTTTATCCCAACTTTTGTCAGCATTCCTGACCTCAGGCGCCGTTGTCGCCATTATTCCTTTCCTTGCGACAGAATCCGTGTACGAAAGATATTATTCTCGATCCATAGTCAGCTCCCTGCCATGTATCTACAGACGAAGAGGAAAATTGCAAAAACTACTTGTTTCGCCGCAGGAACGGACTTAACTCGGCTTCTCTCTCCTTTCTTCTCTGTTTACCGACACCTGTGATATTGGAATCGATCTCGTTGACGGATTTACGCCGAGAGAGCAAAGATGACAATGATGACGTTGTTGTTGTTCGTCTCATTAGATTCACACGATATCCCTTTTACCGAATCTTCTCAAGGGCTTTTTCCTCAATGACCAAGTGGCACACAAGTATCCCTGCCAAATCCTCAACACGTATCAATTTTCCAGCCAAAACTCCTCCTTGTCTCTTTCTCTCTTCCCTTCATCCTCCCGTATAAACTTTCTACATGTAATCTCTTTTTGAGTGCCATGTTCAACCGCACCTGCTCCAGTTTCACACAATTTTCAGCCAAGGCCTGCAAACATTGGGCTGTCATGTAAAATATATCTGTAGATTGTAACGGCAAATATCCTGCATACATTTTCCATTCCCGCCGCCGCCGCCACTAATGTCTCTTTCCCATTAATCCATTACAAAACAAGAGTAATTTGGCATTCGCATGAGGACATGAGCACAAAAACAGCTTTGACGTTTCTACACACTTCGATCAGTTCCCATTAGTCTCTTCAATTACCGTTTAAAAGCTTTCTCTCCCACATACGTGACATTTGCCGTTGGACACACTGTTTCGCTGATGATTCTGAACCGCTAACAAGATTATTATCATAACATGATCAACGCAAAAACGTTATTACCACACACTCAACTTAATCAAATAGAATTTTGGTTCCCATTTTCGCCAAAAATTAACAAACAATTCTTCACTGCTTTTCAGTTTTTAGTCAAAACTTTTTACACAAAATACATCAGGTTGAGTGTTAAAACCGCTTAATCAGATGAGCAAATCTGCGAGCACTTTCCGTGCAATGTTTGCACTTATTTTATTTGCCGCACCCGTACACAACTATAACATGTTTACTTGTCAACACATACGTTAATCAAATTCACCCGAGATCCATTAGAGTTCATTACAAGTATTATCCAATTTCAAAACATTTTCCCAAACGACCATAACAAATTCACTTTCTACAAGCTTTTATGCGTCAATGTTCAGAGAACCCGATTTACGCCAATGCGTTCTTGAATTTTCCATCAAGTACCGCTCAAATTTAATTTGACCCTTTTTACAGCTCAGAAAGCTTATAGAGCAACAGTTTTTATCTTTTTCACGTGTAGCAGTTTTTGGAAGGAACATGTCTCTGGTTGACTCAGTTGACTGTTGTTTGTATATTCTGTATTCAAAATTTGAACGGCACCAAATTGGACCCTTACTAAAAGCTCGACCATCAGGCCGCGTATTGGGTTGCCAAGTTTAAAGGAGTTTTGCCCAAAACCTGCAAAAACTTTCATGAGAAAATCAGCAGCGTGTAGAATAGACGCCAGCATCGTCTATTCATGAGAGCAAGAGCTAGTAACATACATATATGCGCGAACCAATTTTCCAAATTCAAAATGCTGATTGACGCTTTAGAAGGCGGCGGATTCAATAGAAGCCTTTGCTTCGCTTTGAATACCGCGACTTTTGCCACAGTAATTGGCACCGCAGTTCCGCTTGCTCAGCTCCTTAAGAATTCTGTTTAAATTCAATCCTCTTGTGTAAACACAGACAGCCGAATCACAATCCGAAAAGTCGGAACATTTTATTATGCGCCACCTTACGAAAGCCTTTAACGAGCAAAACTCCTTCCACCAACCTTACCTTTCAAGGTTTGAATTTTTTCTTGGTTGATCCACGCCACTCCCTCCAATTTGGGCCATCATCAATCAATTTTTGCAGACTCGTTCCTTTTCCTGACATTTAATACTGTTGTGTATTGTAGCACGACTCGCTTATATTGCAAACTTGCGACCACCTAGTATTAGAGCCAAGAGCGCTAATAATCTTGTATACATCATTTAATATTTTCTGCAGTCTTGCAGAGTTACTCAGTGTACTGTCTCAAAAAAATTCAACAAGTGACTACATTTAAATTAATATTTCAAGTTTTTCGGAAATTTATACTTCTCCAGCCGTAACCCCTCTCAAATTAGCATGAGCCGGAAACGTTTATTGGAAATACCTGTTCAAAATTGAAAAACCGGAAGATGGAAGCTGGATCTTGACTTTTTACATGGCCGAAATATTGCCAACGTGTGTCTGTCTGTCTGTCAATGGAAATTAGTCCTTGGGGTATAAGCAGCAGGATTTTCTTTATCCTCTCAGCATGTCCTATTCGACAAAACATGCACACACATCACATCCACACTTTAGTCCATCTAAACACACACAAGTATGCATTATTCCAAGGACAATTTTTTCTATGGCCTTGCCATGTTGCGGTAGGTATCAAAAGAGGCGGCACATATATCACCAAACTTTCTCCCTGAGAGCCTTCCACCACCATCAGCAACAATCCAAGCCACTAATATATATATTTCTCTGCCTTTCATCATTTCACCAGCTATGCATACAATATATTTTGCAAAACAAAATAACTGTGGTTACTTCAGTTCGCCTGAACAACAACCACCAGACCAACGGCTTACACCATAAGACAAAGCCAAAAACTCGCCAAAATAATTGCAGCCAGCAAACTTTCAGATACATTTTCCATACAACTGCCATGTATGCATTGAAAAGCAGCAAATATTCCATGTACACGCTACAATGACTTTGTTAACCTTATATACTCAAAGGGCCACCGCCCGTCCATAATATAATACACGTGTAAACCCGCCTAGCACTTGCACTAACAGATAAATATATGCACACAATTTCTCATTTACTACGCACCCACACACACACAACTAATAATTGCAGCCTAATGGACGCAAAAGCTGCAAACCCTGCCATTAATTCCTGAGTAAGCCAATTTCTCCAACATCCAGGCTTCAGCCCACAATTCTTTATCTGTATTTTTTTTACAATCTGCAGGTCTATTGGACCTTGGAAGCTTTAGTGCAACCTGAGCTGCAGTCTTCCAGTAACCTTGTCAACGAACAAGCCTTGCATCGAGATCGAGATTCGATCGAGCTTTTGTTTGTTTTTAGACTTTTGGTCTCGACAGCTCTTGGCGAGAACAAGGAATAACTTTTCTATTGTACTCCGTGAACAAAATGACCTTCCAGCAGCGCCGAGAAATGCTTATAGCGACCAAGGTGACCACATGGCGATAAAAGCCCAGCAGCGTTTTCTATTGTTGTTTGTTACATGGTGGCGGCGTCAGCTCAAGCTCGATTATTATGCCTCGTTTCAACTCCTTTTACTTGCTCCCTCTCTTGTTTATCAGCGTTTTCAGGTATTATTTGAAAAGGTGATTATGTCGAAACTAAACAAGAGCCTGATATATATACATGTCGGCTTGAATAGAGAGAAAGGAAGGTAAAGTGAGGTAATATGTGGGAGAGAAGCGGGAATAGGTACATATGATGGTCCGCAAGCAAGTCAAGCTTCTTCTTCTCTTCGTCTCTCAATATTCTCCGCTTGTTTCTATCTAACGAGGAAAAGTGGAACGAAAGCAAGAGCGGTGACAGGACACTAAGAGCCTGGTGAAAGCTGTTTCCTAATGAGATTAATTCTGCGGGATATGCAGGAGAAAGTGCCGCGCGGTTCGTGGTTCGACAATGTAATGAAAAGGCTTGAACTTGAACTAGCTACATGTCACCGGACCCTTTCTCATTATCTTTTAAACACGTTACCATTAGCTATAACGGCTTTTAATTGACTTATGCAAACGACATTAGACCGCCGATAAAATCAGCCTTTACGACAGCTTCCTCCACCAAATTACACATTTCGTATACAATGCATATACATTCACCGAATCCGCAACCAACTCACTCAACCAGTTTCACAATACAAATATACTTGAACCGCCCACATACACACAACGACAACACGCATTATATTTACAGCATGTACATTTTACGCAGCTGTAAAAAAGCTAATTGCTAAACATTTCTGAATTCCGTCAATACCATAACCGCCGCTCCTAATGAGTCCAAATTTGTCCGGGCTCTCATCAACATGGCTTCTCATTAACCATGAAAATCCCAGTTCAGATTACGTTTCCAAATCACCGCCGTTTCAAGCCTCCAAATAGCATTCATTAGCAGACGTCAAGATCGAACCGACTTTTTCTCCATGAATTCACCGCCGTTCAAGAACGTTCCAAAACTTAAATATCGTTTTGAAAAATGTATCAAACCCGCAACTCCACTTACCATGAGACCGGAGGCCAGTGCATGCTCCAACTCATGTCCTGAAAGATGGCAACATGTTAAAGTTGAAACTTGTCCAAAATGTTTCCCAAAAAATCACCAGCACCAAAACACTGTTTCTATATGCTACTTGAAAGTTTTGTGAGTCAAGTGACGAGTACAAATTGCCGAATCCCAAATATTTGTCCAATGGTTTCTTGAAAACAACAATTTGCTCACATTCACATCTTCTTCCCCTCTTGCCACCTACTTAACCCAATCAGTCAGTCTTGTCCGACAAAGTCAACTGGGATGATTTCACCTTGAGATTTGTCGTCGGTGAAAGTAAATTGATTCACTGTATTCACAGTCACTCGACCGTATTTTCTGTCTCTTTTGTCTGTCTTTACAGTATCTACTTTTTTTCAAGCCTGGATAATTCTCTGTGAATTTTTTTTCCACCGCCTCTGTGTACCCTGTTAAAGCTGTTGATGATGTGTTCCAAAAAGTCCACACAAACAAACACTCTCTCACTACCGCACACACACCTGTGTGAGCCACGGAATCAATCAAAAAACTCTTGGTCACTCACAGTAAGTGAATCAAGTTAATGAGTTGATAATAATAAATCTCCGTGTTCTTCTTTCTCTTTTTTGAAAGCTCAATGGAATTGATAGGTCCAAGTGTCTTAAGTTGGAGGCGAAGCAGCAGCAGCACCTGTTGTCGAAATTGAATCGTCGTCCTGAATAATTCTCACTGTCAATGCTGACTGTCACCTTGACTACTACAAAGTATATCAACACTTTTTAAATATTCCACCTTCTGCCCTGGTCTGACTAAAATTTTGACTGACTAGAAGACGTTTGCAGCGAGCAGCAACAAGGGACGTCGACGACGACGGTGAGGTTGGTGGACAGGGCTGTGGAAACCAGATGCAAGACTGACACCAACTGGCGGAGCTTTCGGAATAATATTGCAAAACTGTGTCAACAGTGGATAGAAGCGAGGAGAGTGGCGCGTGAAGCAACAAGACTCCGCTGCTTAAACCTCGCCAAGCACGACTCCGATATATACCCGAACGCTGCCGCTGCTGCCACCACCGCTGCTCCTTCTCCTCAAACGCTTCCATATACATACGCACGCTCAAGGACCACAGAGAAACAACCAGGGAAATATAGAGAGCGAAAGTAACTTGTAGTCCTCGTAGTACAGTACAGATCATAAGCTTTCCTTTCTATCTCTTCTTCTTCTCCTCCTCACAGCAAACCCAAGGCTAAAAAATAGCTCCGTCAACCAACATGCCCGTATATACCCAAACCCGCTCCAAGCCAACGCCAGCTAGTCGAACCAACCAAAACCTTAGTCACTTTTTTCCTTGAGGCTAACCTGACGGAACGAGTTCCAATGGACAAATCCTCACAATACACATGTACAGAAAAAGACTTTGTTTTTCTTGTGTGGGCTCCGACTTGAGAACCGCTCAAGCCTCGTCCGTCAAAATACACACTTCCGACACTTGCAAAAATTCTGCACATTTCTGCTAATCTCTCCCGCTCCTCGGAACCCAACCGAGTATGTATATACACCCACAATTTTTATCCTTCTCCTCCAATCATCATCAGCTCTACTAGTTCAAACCATATACATATGCAAGTATGCCTCCTTTCCCGATTTGCCAATTTTTTCGCAATTTACACACTTGTACACACACACACATGTTCCCCATCTGTTCCTTAATCCCTTCAATAAAATCTCTGTTCCTCCTTTCTTTCAAATGCTTTTAAATGAACCATGCATTTTTTTCATTTCTTTAACAACCATCTGTGTTGTCAAAAATTCCTACTAATTCCATCCATGCAACGTAATATAAATGGATTCACGCCCATTTGTATCACTTGCCCCTTTAACACCACAGCTAATCCATCAAAAGTGAAAGTTTTGTCCATTGCTGCATCGGCTCTTCGGCAGCTCGATGGGCCTCGGAGTACTCAATGTCTCAACCCATCAGACCCCAAGGCCCCGTTCAAGTAATCAGAATCCACTCTCTTTTGTAAATTCAAGTTCGCCGCTACTTACCTCCCTTCCGCTGCATAAACCGTTACATAATCCATCGGTTGCATTCTTTCTTACTCATTCAGTCCTCTAGCTCGCTACTAAGCCACCGCAAGACAAGACGGGGGGAGGCAAATTTGCTGAAAACACCACAACCAGCTCTTACATAACTAAGCTGGGATGATGATCATGTGCGAAATTTTATGCATGACAAGTCTAACGGAACAAGAATCTCAAGAACGAATGCGGGAGTAGCGGGAGAATCTTGGATATAGACCGCCGTTCAGTCAATTCTGTAAAGCCAGTAGTGTTTATCACAAATTTGCTATTCTACACTATAGCGTCTTCAACCCTTTCGGGATACAGCAACGAGCAAAATTGCATGTTCTTCTTCTTCTTCGTTTCATTCAGTATATATTCGCTCTCAGTTGATGTGTGTGTGTGTCTGTGGCTGTGTTGGGAACCTGGGCAGTTGGGTACATGCGCAGACTGAAGCATTTCTCTGCTCTACATTTTCGCTATTCGCGAATCTGCCAGCCTGTAGATACGCGGAGAAACAGGAACGGCAACGATTTCCACACCGAACTTGAACAGGACGGAAGGAGTAGAATGGGACGGACGGATACGTTGTCGACGAACCGTTTCTCCTCTCGTCTGTCGAATCTCCGTTTTCACTACGGGGAAAGTCTGCTGGCTGGTCTTGTGACATTGGAACGGGGAAGGAGCGGGTGGATCCACCACCGCCGCCGTCACCGACAACAACATCAACGACCAAACCAAACCATCCTTGAAGCGTTGCCTGGTGGGTGCGTGGGAACCTGTGGAAGCGTCAGTTGCAAAATGAAATGTGCACAAATTCCCTACTCCCGCCCTTGCCAGCCTTTAGTTTCCCTCTCAAAATTCGGAGTCATTTACTTTCACGAGGTGTAGAAAACGGCAAGATGGTCGTCGTTGGTGGCAAAACAAGGGTGGGAGAAGACTAGCTGTTCCTGCTGCTGCTGCTGCTATTTCATTCCAGGCAACCCGCACCCGCCCCAGAGTAACACTCGGAGCCTCGTGTATTTCGGCAGCGGAGGCGGCAGCTCGAGGCCCCTTCTGACACCATTGTCGGAATCATCCTCGCCGTCTTCTTCTATCCTTGCCCCATTATTATTATAAGCTTCCATAAAAGGAGGGCAAGGTTTCCTTAAGCTTTCCTTTCCTCTCTCGTCTACAATGTATTTATTCCCTCTCATGCTCCAGTTTTCAACAAGAACATAAGAAAGCCAAAATACAAACTTTCGTCCCTTCTTACATATTCCTCATCCCAAACAAGAAAGGTGATAGTCGATGGGCCCATTTTATAGTCAGCCAAATTTGTGTTCTAGTTTCTAGCTTTCTATTCATACCATGGAATTTTCACGGACCCAAGGCGAAAGTCATGTCAATTTGATAGATCACTTTGATCATCACCAAATCAACAAATGACCCACAGAAAAGAAGGCCAGCTTCTACTTTTAAAATCTACAATGCTCAAAGAGAACTTTTTTTGTAAACCCAATATATTTACTCTATTCAACTTTTTCAAAGGGACAAAGTGTGTAGAGTCAAATACACCCCGTGTTTTTTCATATAGTAAAAAAGCAAGAAAAAAGTCGTCAACTTGATGTGTGTGTGTACAAAGTGTGTACATTTTGAAAGGTAAACATGAAAAATGATGGCAAGAAAAATGAAAGTTATCAAAGTAGTCAGCAAGATAAGACTCATCCTTTGACTTTGGTGAGGACAGGAGACAGCCAAGTTAAAAGTTGTCTCGAGGAGAAAACAAGTTTGGTCGGTGATGACTTTCTCCTGTTGCTGATTTATATATCTGTCAAGTCTCTCAGGGTGAGTGAAGAAACTTTGGCAGTCGATACTATAAACATATGCATACATTCTCATACCAAATCCCGCCTCTTCTCGATCAACCTACAATTTTGATCAATTCATCCACAACTTTTTACCTATGAAAAAAATACACACTCGTCTGTATAGCCGCTCTGATAAAAAATTCTTGGCAAACTCTAAAACAAGGTATCCACTCGACACCTTTTGTCAGCTTCTTTCTCTTGTGTCCTGCCACGTGCATTTCCTTCCCGCACTTTTCCAGCCTGTCCTGGAAAAGTAAATTAAAAAGTGCCTCCCGGTGAGGTTTTCTAGGTCAATCTTTCCTTTAATTAAACACGTGACAAATAATATTGTCGGGTATAACCACCTTAGCCCAAAGAAAAAGAGAAAAGAGCAATTACAAATAGCTGGCGAAACCTTATCAAAGCTTCCGCAGAGTCAGTCAGAAACACATATTAAATTCTCTCTCATCTTCCCGCCCTTTAATTTCCATTCTCTCTTCTTCTTTACCTTTCCATGACTCGCTTGGAGGAATTGAGCTCAAATTAAATTACGACTTGTAATGAATACGAGGCAAATCAAATATTAATTCATGAAACCTGCAACACTTGAAAAGCGTATCCGGTTATTATTATTCCATAATACAGTTGAGTTCAGTCGTTGTAGTAATAGTCTCGGCGGCGCCTTTTATTCTTACATCATCAATTAATTTCCTTTGTCGATCCTGTGTCGACTATATATAACCATCAAATCACAACAAATTTCCAGCCAAGGTACCCGATAAACTTTGACTGCCAAACGCACATTCTCGGATCCATGACTCCTGCGTCGCTTCAAGTGGCTGCGCCCAACGTTTTGATACTTTCAACAAGTTTCCATGAAAGCCGTCCAACAAAATGGTCGAGTGTAGTCAGCGAAAATCATCACCTCCCTTCACCACCGTCAAAGCACTTGAACACGCAACTTCTTTTTTTTTCAAGTGATATATTTTTGCTCAAAAACATAATCAGCCACTTTTTTCAAAAACAACAGTGGTTTGATTCCTCCTTTTCTTCGCAGCAACATCTGAACGGCGGTCGCGGTAATTTTGGTGTATCGAAACCATCCAAAAAGCAGTTATCCCGGACACACTTGAGGCCCAAAGCTCGAGGTTCAAAACCAACATAGCCTGGTTTATCACAAGGATCAGGAGTACGTTTGAACGACCTGAAAAAATTGTATGCACATAATTACATCTCCGTTTTTTACATGCAAAGTTTATCGAATCACAGCGCTGCCATTCCAGTAGATGTAACATATATCCCACGCTATTTCCCCATTTTGTGATGTAATCCTATATCTCAAGCATTTGGCTAACGGAAAAGGAAGGACGACTTTTACGGTAAAATTTTGACTTGCTGTCATTCAGTAGCGTTGGGTCCAATATGCATGGAGAAAGCAAGTTGGTTGACAAAAAGTGTAGTAAAAAGTCCGGGCAGAATACGAAGAAGCCAACTTACATGCTTCAGCTAGCTCTGGAAATCTTATTTGAGTCAGGCAAATGATATTCCCATCAGGGCCGCCTTCCTCTACTCTAACACTTACAACACCTGAGTGAGGTTTTATTTGTAAAAGGATTTGGGAAATTGTTTTCTACCGGGAGAAGACTACAAAGACTATACGCAGCTATATAGAAGCAAGAATAACAAAACATTTTGCCGTCCTCGTCCTTGTCATATATCTATTTTACCCGCCGCCGCCATTCAACCCATGTATACATCCAACGACTGACACAAAATTGTCAAACAATGACATTCTTCCTCCAAACACTCCCTCACGACGACAACCGCATGTAACAACCAAAACACTAGGGAAAAACGAGGAAAAAATTGAAATGTCCTTTCTTTCCCTGTTATTCTTAACCTTGACTCTAAAACGTCTCGACATTTTATACAAAACCCCGCCTCCCTTGAATAATGCTCCTTCAGAAAAAAATGATACAAAATTTTGGCTTCAATATTTCTCTTTCAAAAAGTTCTATATGGTTCTAACCTCCTCCCCACCCCCCTCCCCAGCTTCCAAAATGTCATCAATTGGTGTACAAATCCCATCAACTTTCTGCATACATGTATATACAAAGCTGAAGCGGCTTAAAACCTTTAAAGTTTTTCTATACCTTTCATCAGCAAAACACCGTACAGGCCATGGTCTTCCCACATAAAAATAATCAACAGGCCGCCTTTTCTCGTACTTGTCCAGGTAGTAGTCCCGATGTTCAACCGCGAGCTGCAAAAGTCAAACCCAAGAATATATTATTAACATCTCAAAACCACACAATAAATTAATAAGCTTTGAACCAAAATACGTCTTTTGTGATGAATTCCAATAACACATATACATACATCAAACAGCATGATTTTGCCAATATTCCTCTTCCAATAAATGTGTCTACGTATAAAATAAATCAAATGCGCAATTTGAGCCAGGTGTACCAGCAACGGGAGAGAAACCACTTGAAAGGATTTGCAAGAATGGCCGAGCAACCAACACTTGCTTCAATCCGAGCTTTCTCCTCTGTCTCTCCCACATTATTGTTTGCCAAGACTAGCTTCTGATGGAATGCAAACTTTGTACATGTCTGTCATTGGATTACTGTAGGAAAACACAAAGCTTTTGTGGCAAACAGGTGTTCTTCTCCGACACTCTCCACCCTTTATATATGATTAAGCGCGTCAAACTTGAGACCACCGTACAGATCACAGCTCTCTCCCTGCCAAATTATTCATCAAACAAACCTCACACACATACAGACACACGCCCAAATAAATACATGCCGACCTTCGGCTCTGCCCTCTTGTTTCCACCGACTATCCACACATTTTTCAAAAATTTCTCTATAAAAACTCTCCGCTAACCATCCAAAGGAGCAAATAGCTCCAAGAAAAACTCAAAACTCCCCGCAGTGAAAACCAATTAACGTCATTTTTTACCAAACTTTATTCCATTGACCAAACTTGAAGAAATACTTCCTACACACACACTTTTCAACCCTCACAACTTTTCACCCAAACTTTTTATATTATATACAAGTAAAGCCTCTGAAAAAGCTCGTCTAAATCTGCAGTATATACATATTTTTTTGAACGACTTTGAAAACCCGGCTAATTCAATAATAATAATAATGTTTTGATGAAAGCTACAACATGGCGCAAGGTTGCTTTGCTTGAAAATACAAAATCCACAAGACACAACCAACTACTGATTTTTTTGCTTTTTCATGTTCCGTCCGATTATCCATACAAGAAAAATACCACGCCAAGAAAAGCTTTAAAAAGGAACAAGAAAAATATATATAAATCTTTGTACCGTATGAAAGCGATGTATTTCCATCATCCGTCCAGCATCAAGTCCCTTGTTATTAAGGTCAGGAGCTTTCACCAACTTGTTCCATGGCATCGAACTTGCACACATGGCAATGTCAGGTAGCGGCGTGAAATTGGCTGGGAGGCGGCCATAAAACGCTGCTGGGCGCTGCAACAAAAACATACACACGCATATAATAATATATATATACACACACATGTCAGTTGAAACTTGCGCCATTTACGGGAGCCATTACGTGTTCACAACCATTACACCAACAACCATGTAAACTACATGTCATATTTCTGCTACAACAACCTACTACTATGCTGATCTTAGCCTCTGATAACTTTTGCAACCCATAATCAAAATTGCCCAATGCCTTTTGACATCCAGCCAGCAGATTCTCGTCCAGTCGTCAAAGCAAGTTGGCCCCCAACCTGTACTTACAGGTTGTTTAGATACCATCTAAAGTGACTCTTGGCCACCACTACAAGGCTATTTATATACAGGCTCTCGACACACATCAACATCTACTTGACGTCCACAATTCCGTCAAAGCCATGCAAGGAATATGTGAAACCTTGAATCTGCCCAATGGCGCAAGTGTATTATAATCACTATAATCTTATAATCAACAAAAGAAAAGTAAGTGAAAGACGTTTCCGTACACGTTGGAAACTTATATTCAAATATATTACTTCCGTGTGACATTGTTATTATTTCTTGCTTGTTAATTATCCTTGAAAGTTTCTGCACTACTGTTGAGAAATAATACAAGTCTATAGCTGATTGCAAAGTTTATGCTCGGATTCTAAAACTAGCAGCAATTCTATTTTAGACGGGATCTAAAATATAATATATATCCGCATTGCGGGCCTTGACAGTACTGGAACAAAGTTGAACTGGTGAGAAAGCGGGCCTAAAACTAGGAGACGTCAAGGCAGGTATTAATGACATGACAAAGTTAGTGTAGCCTGTGTCATCTGAGCGGGCAAAAGGTGATTGAGCGTCTTGGTGAAAGCTATTCAACTTTTTCCTTGTCGCAACTTGACAAGTTCCGTGACGTGTGTATATATATGTGAGCAAGATGTAGAAGAGAGAGAAGAAGAAGAAAAGGAAATGAAACTAGCTCAAGAAACAAGGTAGAAAAGAAAGGTAAAGTCGGCCAACTTACTGCAGTTTTGGTAAGGATGTGATTACGTCGGGTTTGCAAGTACTTTTCCAGCTTCTTCCCACTTGTACAGCCGAATGATTGATCACTGCCGGGAATAGCGCCACTGTAACCTTGAAGAGATCAAATCAGAAAATGACACTTTAGTCCATACACATTCACCTGCTTCTAAAAGAGAGTAAAAATTTTTTCAAAATATTTTTTTCTTCAAGCTTGAGTCCTACTCGAGATGTTCTCTGACGGAGCTAATTCACGAGAGCTGAGAACTTGATCCAAGTGATACAAGCATCAGAAAAGTGGTTTTTGCCCATACACATACTCATGATCTTTTTCCATCTACGTAATTTCAACAAAAACTAAAAAAGCTTAACGTGTGCTTAGGATTTCAATCACAGCAAAATCCCACTACTCTATCCAAAATGTTTACTCAGGATTCCATTTCTTTGCTTGGCTGGAGCCTACACATTGGTGCTTCTCCTTGTGCACAAGGTTCAAGGTGACGACGACAATGCTTATATAGAGTAAGCCTTGTTCCATCGCTTCAAATATACCTGCAACTGGAGGATTCAGTATTTGATCAGACTTGAAGTAGGGATTTATCGTAGATTCGGACAAGGCGAAACTGTCTCCGCCACACCGGATTCGCGAACACGGGTTGCGGTTCATCGCACATCCGCTCAGGTCCATTCCGGGGCTGAAACAGTAGCTGCAAAAGCCCGTTTGGCTAAATGGCTTGTTTCCGCGATGACAGTTCGACATGTTTGTGTGGTTATGTATAAGCACTGGAAATTTTGAAATTTTAGTGTTCAAATGTACAGATGATTTTGAACGATTCGATGTCTAATGGTACATAGTCAAGTCACAGAGAATTTGGCAGATATGGAGAAAGTGTGTGTCTACTTTGAGATTTCAAATTGTAAAATAACGGAAGCAACTGGAATTTAAAAATGTACACAAGGTGGAGTCCAGGTAACGATATTTTGCCGGGCACAAAAAATAAAAAAGCGACTTTCGGCAATGAGGATATAGATACAGCGCCATCTGCAGAGCGAGTAATCATGGCGCACGGCACTAGCAAAAGTTTGCAGAGGGCTTAAGATTTGAACACCTAAAAAATGCCTTTCGTACGGATGGCTTGAAAATAATTCATCATTTCTCAAATTTATGGTACATGAAGACAATTTTTATTTTTTGCGTTGCCAATTCGGATACAGACAGATGTCTTATGGAACGATTTAATTTGAAGTAAGACTGCAAGCAAACAAAAGGAATCAGAAGCGCCGCGCCATCTACCGAGTGGACCGGTCATGGCGCGAACGAGCATTCAAAAATCCAAAACATATCCAATGGACAATTTCACCTCTGTGAATTGCTCGTTCGTCCGAATTGAAGTTGATATTGCCGCAAATTGTATTTTTGAAATATTAAGCTCCGTTAATTTGAAACGTGTGAATTTAAAAAAAATTGAGCATTGATTTCTTTCGAGGTGGGCTAGTACATCAACTAATAAACATTGAATATTGACTAATGTAAGTTGTAAAAGTTGAAGTGGGCACTTCGTTGATTGCCTTCAACATGAACTTCATTCTTAACTTGAACATTTATATATGCTTCACTTTTTCTCACAGATTCATCAGAATGTTCGTCGCTCGAAGTATCAAGACAGATCACAAAGATCTTATCCATGATGTCGCTTACGACTTCTACGGAACGCGAATGGCGACATGTTCCAGCGACCAAACTGTTAGGATTTGGGAGATTGAATCTTCAAGCGGATTATGGCAATGCATATCATCGTGGAAAGCGCACAGCGGGTCGGTCTGGAAGGTTACGTGGGCGAATCCAGAGTTTGGTCAAGTGATTGCCACTTGTTCGTTCGATAGAACTGCTGCTGTTTGGGAGGAAGTTGGTGAGTTTCGGTTCGTAATTGTAAACAAGCTTCGAAATAAACTGAAGAGTGACATTTTTTGATATTGCAGTCAGCGACGGTGGTGGTGGAGATAGAGGTAGCATGACACATTGGGTCAAGAGGACCACACTTGTTGATTCAAGGACATCCGTCACTGATGTCAAGTTCGCCCCAAAGCATCTTGGCTTGATACTGGCAGTTTGCTCAGCAGATGGCTGCGTTCGGATATACGAAGCACCTGATGTGATGAACCTGAACCAATGGTCACTGCAACACGAAATACCTGTCAAGATATCATGTTCATGCATTGCCTGGAATCCGACTTACCCAAGGCATCATGCTCCAATGATCGCTGTTGGAAGCGATGACGCTTCACCGGATTTGCCAAAAGTCTTGATCTATGAATTCAATGATAATAGTAGAAGATGGAACAAGATAGAAAGTCTTCAAGACATCACAGAACCTGTGAATGATCTTGCATTCGCCCCTAATCTAGGACGCTCTCATCACATGCTAGGGATTGCTTCCAAAGACATGCGGATAGTTGCTTTAGAGCCTTCCAGGTAGATTCCTTAATTTTTTGGGCTGCATTTTGGGTTGCAATGTGTATATTTCTATACCGGTTGTTACAGGGACGCGGATGAAAATATGAGTGGTTCTACCAAATTGAAGGCCCGCACTGTAGCGCTTGGAACTGAGCATAATTCGACTGTATGGAGAGTTGCATGGAATGTGACAGGAACGATTTTGGCTTCGTCGGGTGATGATGGCAGAGTGAGGCTATGGAAAGGTACGATTGCATAATCTACATTAATGTTTCGAAGTTTATTGCACGAAAAATTCTAATTTTATCAATTGTTCAGGTAATTACATGGGAAACTGGAAATGCATATCGACTATGCGTGGAAATGGGACTCATGTTGTCTTGGATCATGGTGCGGCAAATGTGTCTCATGGCGCTAATCCTTCCACTCCATCTACATCAGCTGGCCCCCGGTACGGAAAAATCACTTCAACCACCACGACGAACAAGGAAGTGCCATGGCACTGAAGCTCGTTAAAGGCCATTCCTCAAAGACTAAACTAAATTTCTTAATTAAGGTATACCCTAAATGATATATATTCTTACAATGATTGTCTTCGATTAAAATTAGTTATTGCAGCTAATTAACACTCATCTTTTGCGTGCATTGGTCGGACTTTCAGTTCTTGAGCCATCATTTGCTGCAAGCAGACATTCAACTTCAAAATATACCCTGCTTACGCTTAATCCTGGTTTGGTAGAATAGAACTTACCGATGCTTTAATTTGGTTCACATGATATCTGATGCCTCCCAGTCCATCTACCTTCGCCATGTGTACAATTTCGGGATCTCCAGGCACTATCACATTCTTTGAGTCTTCCACCTTCAAATTGAATTCAGTCAGACAGATTTCTAGATATCGAACAGTGTTACCTTATACACAAGAACTAACCGGAGGTGCGTTTCTCAAGTGTGCAAGCAAGTCACTTAGCCTCTGTTCAAAGCCAGGTGCAAAGCATTCCAGATTGATTGCTACAAAACATTGTCCTAGGTTTGCTGGAGTAGTTGCTGTCATCCACTTTCGAATGTTTGGACCGTAAGCAGCACCTACATAAAGACGTTATGAGGTAGACGTTAATTCAAGTTATCTAATGGACACCTGTATTTGGCTTCATACCTGCTAAGATTCCACAAAACAGTTCAACCATCAGACCGAGCCCGTATCCTTTGTACCCACTGTTTAGTTCCATGCCACCCAAAGGCAAAAGGCAAGCTGCTTCCATAGCTGCATCGGCATTTTGCGTCACCCTTCCATCCTTGTCTTGAGCCCAACCAAAAGGTATCGGTTCTCCTTTACGTCTCTGAACTTCAATCTAGAAACATCAAGTATCCGTCATCTCAGCAACCCTACGATACCTCATTCTAGAACTAGAATCTGACAGTCAACCCGGTGATAGCTACCTTTCCCACAGCAACTGCTGTCGTTGCAATATCCAGTACAAACTGATCACCTCCAACTCCCGCGGCAGCCACCGAAATCGGGTTGGTACCTAAGCAGGCTTCTTTGCTCCTCGTAGGAACCATGAAAGGACTTGTATTCGTGAATGACATTCCCTGGAATCGAACACATATAGTCACAAATCTACTTAATCAGGGCAAAAAAAAATCTTGGCATACAATCATATTTTGATCCATTGCTTGCAAACTGTAGTATCCGGCTATACCATAATGGTTCGAGTCTGCAATGAAACCAAACGGTTCAAGTTAACTTCAAGCTTTCATACCTTCGAAATCTTAACCTTGTCATCTCTAACCACTTACTTCTAGCTGCCACCCATCCAATCCCCGCTTCCCGTGCCTTCTGAATCGCCAAGCCCATACTGAAATTTCCGACAACAGGCCCAAGTCCGTTCTTGCCGTCCACCAACGCCGTCGCTGCCGATTCCTTGAGCACAACCGGCTCAGCATGCCCATCGCACATGGTTGAAGATACATCCTTCACATACAGATCTGGAATTCCGAAACATATTTTTACAATTCCTACATCCACACTCCATGCTTAATCTTGAACATCTGTCAAACTTACCAAGTCTATTCAACCCATGGCTATAATGCCCCCGATAGTCAGCCGAAATCAGCACATCGGCGAGACATTCCGCATGGTTCTTCGGAGTCCCAACTTTAACCATACAATCCGAAATGAACCGCTTCACTTCTTCCTTGGGTATCAACGTCCCTGGTGTGCATTCCGGATCTGTCTGTGTTGAAAACGTCTTCTGATAACAAGCGTAAAGGCTCTTTTCCATGGGTCTTACATGGCGACCAAGTCGCCGAACAGCTGATTTTAGCAGCATTTCCGAATTTCTGTCAACTCTAAACCTTTAACTTCAAATGTGCAAGATTTTTGATCAACTATTCTTCACCCCAGGCTGCTTTCAACTGACTGATCCAGCTGCTGTTTACGTAACAAGTTGTTCGTTCCAGAAAGTTGTCCAGCTTGTATCATTGCACGGATTTAACGAGTTTCCCAAACTGTACTAACTTCGTCATTTCTTATCCTCCATTCGGCATTGATTGGACCAGAAAATGCATCTTCCGAGTTAATCGATCATTATACTAACTGACATGTTGTTGACAACATTTCAAAGCATTAAAAGCCTGATGACTCTGTTAGTCACCTGAGGAAACACCAAAACACGTCAATGTTTACGTTTTACAAAACTTCAAGTCTAGACATCCTTGTCTATAAACCGCCACTTCCATGGGCTGAGGGAACTTCATCTGCCCATTAGCACCATACGCCTTGTCGCACCGTCAACTAAAAGCGTAAGCTGTCGCATCTTCTGTTATAACTCTGCAGTAAACACGTGTGTATTGTGTACTTGGGACAGTTTCTAGTATTGAAGCGGCAAAACATGCAATGCTGCTGAATGCAGTCAAGTTAGCGCTTGCGCAGTGACGGTTTTGGGGAGAGGAGGAATTAAAGTGGGAAGAAGGCGGAAGGATTGAGCGGAAGAATCCAACATATTCGCATTCGGCCTAGTGACGATTTGTGAGAGAAGACGCGTTCGAACTGCTCCGCCATCGATAAACCACGCTCGCAAGAGTCGACTCGCTTTGCAGCCATTGACGTTACATATACGGGACGACGGCGGATCCATCTAACCGATTCTCTGCCACAATTCGTCTACACCATTTGCAAAAGGCCACAGTTTTTGCGGAACACCTTCAAAACAAGTTAATTGTGATTCCCTCGAAAGATTCTGGTGTAAGATTCAGAGAGCTTTCAAGTTCCGTCATCCAAGTCCTGTTTCAATAGTCGATTTTGTGATATTTAACGGATACATTCGTCTAGCTTTTAATAGGGCGAAACCCAACGGCAAAGAGTTAATTTAAACAGTACAAACATGGGCACACAAACTAAAGTGGCTGATATCCAGCAAAAGCTAGAAAAAATTATTGCAGATGGGCCGGTAAGTTTAACTGTTCAGGTTAATACATTTACTTTTGAAATCAGCTGTGAGCGTGAATGATAACAATTGGATTGTTGTTGTTTACAGTCTAATGGCAAAGGGTTGGATCTCCTAAAGACCTTGAGGGACTTGCCAATGAATTTGGAAATTTTGACGTCAACAAGGGTTGGAATGACAGTAAACAAGTTGAGGAAAGAAAGCAGCGATGACGAAGTCACTAGCTTAGCCAAGACTCTGATCCGAAAGTGGAAAAAGTTCTTGCCTGGTAATTTGAAATTCAAATTTTGAATCAAAACTATAAGAGTGAACATTTTGATTTGGAAATCAGACGGTATATATATTAGAAATGATGACGTTGAGTTAAAAGTTGATGAATTTTGACAGATGACGGTAAAGATGCATCATCCAACAACAACACACCACCAAAGAGACCGGTATCGGAAAGTGAAGCTCCAGCAAAGAAGGCAAAGGTGGAGGCTAGTTCTGCCAAAGAATCGAGCAGAAGTAGTGGTGGTGGATCTACCTCATTCCCGCCCTGCAGTACAACGGACAGTGTTCGACTCAAGTGTCGGGAAATGCTACAGTCAGCTATTGTTGGTGATGGAGGTAAGTTTGGAACAGTAGGAAAGTTTTTGGGATGTACAGGGACTGGCGGTATAATACAATACTGTTGGTTTTTGTTCCAGTTTATCCTGATGGAAGTAATGACCCTGAGATGTTGGCTGAGAGGCTTGAAGAAGAAATATACAAAGAGTTTAGAAACACTGATTTCAAATACAAGACCAGAATTCGAAGCCGGTACTCGAATCTTAAGGATGCTAAGAATCCAAGTTTGAGAATCAACTATCTGCAAGGGTCCATCAGTTCTGCCAGGCTAGCGAAAATGACTTCAGAGGTTTGTTGGTTGATTCGATGTAAGATCCCATGACTTTGGTTATGGTGTTTTTACATGTGAGTTAATGGTCTGCAGGAAATGGCTAGTGATGAAATGAAGAAAGTTCGAGAAGCGTTCGTCAAAGAAGGTATCGCTGATTCTCAGTTGGCGACCAACCAGGGCACCAAAACGGACCTTCTCAAGTGCAACAAATGTGGGAAGCGTGATTGTACATACAATCAGGTAAGATATTTGTCGGTTTTTCCAGTATGGCAAGCAAGGAAATGGAATGAGTCCTAATTCTTGTTTTGTTCCATAGCTTCAGACAAGAAGTTCGGATGAACCTATGACAACTTTCGTCCTGTGTAACGTTTGCGGCAACAGATGGAAGTTCTGTTGAGTAATAGTTCTGCTGGCAGAGTTTAAGTTTTATTTTATTCGTGTCGAAAATCGGCATCATGCAGTAGGTGTGTGTATATCCCGGTCTTAAAATGAATTAGGACTAGGCAGTGGTCCAAAAGCAGGAACTACGATTTTATTCTTTTGGGATAGAGGGTTACAGCCATCAAATGCAGTTTCATGTTTTCGAGTCGAAAATTTCGACTGTCTTGCGTAAGAACCTGTTGTTTCGTAAAGTGAATAATTTATATGTAACGGCCATTCGAGTTGCAAAGATTGAAACCTGGAAAATGTAGTTTGACCGTATCTTGGATATATTGCTGTTGTCATTTTGTGTGTACCGTTTTCTGGAAGAAGAATTGCACGAGGTGACCAGGCCATGTGTCACGTAACTCTTAAGCCTGTGTTCGCCGCTTTGTCAGCGCAGTTCGATGTAAAGCTCTTCAAGTGACAAAAGAACATGGCCAGGAATGGAGGGTATACTTGTGTAATACATGTTTGTCTCACAAGGACTTATCGTGTGCTGGATAGTTTACATAAAACTTGTGGCAAACGCAGTACTTATGTGAAACGTGGTTTTTGCTGTTATTAAATGTTATAAAAGATGTTGCCGAAAATACAATCGTTAAATCATTCTTTTAATCATTGTTCAACCTAATGTAGTCACTTCGTCTTTCACAGGGATTCCATGAAATTTATCTTAAAAGGTAATACGTAAGCGTCATTAGCCTAAAACAATCTACACTTATCTGCGTCATTATAAGAACAACTTTGCAAATGATGTTTACCGGGCATTAAGCAGTGGAAATTAAGCTAAGTTCGGACTTTTAGATAACATGAACATGCCTAACCTCAAGCAGTAAAAATGTACAAAAAGGAAGCTATCGAACTAGTCTATCCTCGTATATAATTTACCTGACTACTGAACTATAAAACACAAGTCATTCAAATAGTTTAAAACAACAATACACTCATTTTGACCGTTTGGTCGTTCCATGCAGAGACTTCAGAAAATCTTGTACGTCAGTTGGGTTGAAAGTTTGCAGAACGTTTGCCGGAGGCACCTGTAACAGAAACGAGTTGTGAACGCCGTGTTAAACCCATATAGTGTTTATAAACTTGTCAAGCTAGCGAACCTGCGATTGAGTATTCTTAAGAGGCAAAGAAGGACTAGAGGTAGCTGAGAATTGTTTCTTCGAAGGCACATTGGATGAGGACATCTGCAGCAAGCCGAGCAAACTTTCATGTTCCGACATTGATAACGTTTTGGTTTTTCCGCCAGCGTCAAACTGGATATTCAAGCGCACTCCATCCGCCGTAGTACTAACAGGCACATCTTCCTTAGCAGCTTTCCGTGAGGTCTTACTGGATTTTCGTGCTCTAGTTACTTCTTTCTTAGGTGACTGTATTCGAGCAGGTGACTTTTCAGAGTTGGCCCCTTGCTCTTGTAGTGCCCTTGCAGTAGCTGACAAAATCGAAAGCTTCCTTGATTTTGACCAATTAGGAAAAGCTGTACGAATCGGATCATTATTCTCAATCTTCTTATTAGCGTTTGATGTATTTCCTCCAAAAGCAGAAACCCGGTTGGTTGAACTGCTGATAACATCTTTCACGTTCCATTTGACTGCACTCAAGCTGGTACCAGCAGGCTCCGCAAAGACTAACGGAGGATTTGCTGAACAGGATTCACTTGACATAGTTTTAGTAAAAGTGGGCTTTCGGATTGGTGCAGATGAAGCAGCCTTATGCTTTCGAGGGCTCTTCCGGACTGGCACTTTCATAGCGATGACCGACTTGACGCTTCCTGGAACCGCTGAGGCTACACCAGCAAAAGATGTTTGTGGCAGATCTTTCACAGGAGTATCAAACAAGCTCGATTGGGAATTCTCGTGGTGAGAAATCTTGTTCAGCAGAGAGATATTTTTCCCTGGAGTTTCAGGTATTCCAAACTTAGAAGGTGTAACTTCGAAGGCATTTGTGTAACCTTGGAAGGAATTTACTGAGAAAAATCTAGTATGCGTACTAGTGTCGTCAGAATCCAGCTTGACCCTAGGGGTCTTGGGCACTGATAAAACTGAATTGGCGTCCATATTCGTTTTCGGCTCTTGAAATGCCACCGGTAAGTTGTTAAAAGAAGTGAATACGTTTACTGCTTCGTCCTCGACGATGAGAATTTCGTCACTTTCATTATGTCGAGGAGTATTCGTATTCGAAGGAATAGACAAGATGTAGCCTTGATTTTCCGGAGTTGGAGGAAACACAGGTGGTGGGTAATCAGAAGGTACTGGTTGTGGAAGAATACGTCTCGGCGTCTTTTTTCCACCATTAGCTGCAGGCTTAACAGGAGACTTTGGCTTCACTGGACTCTTTACCTTTAATTGCCTGCAAAGAAAAAAGCTCAGTTGTATACCACCTCTAGAACCCATAGGACAATTTTTTTATCAAAGACATTACTTACCATTTACTTCTTGTTAGTACAGGCTGTGCAACAGGCGAATTCGGACACGATGAGTCAGAATCAGACAGATTCCCAAAAAGCGTTTGAGATAAAGTTTTTCCCTTGACAGGAAGTATTTTAGAAGCAATAGGAACAGATCGAGGGTTCGAATTCTGATATCTTCCCGCTTGCTTCACTGGAAGTTGGGGCGACTTTGAAGAAACCGATGGTCCACTCTGACTGAACGAAGAGTCTGGAGAGTCATTCGTAGCGCTGCTAGTTCCACTTGTCGACAAGGACTGATTGAAAGCTGTTTGAGCGTTTACAGAAGAGTTCAATGACGAAGTATTCATTGCTCCCTTCAAAAAGTTCTCTTTAGGAGATTGAAAAAGAGTTGGAGGGCTTGTAAGAGATGCTGTTGATGTTCCTTGACTTTGCATTTTCAACATACTTAGTCGTTTGCCTCTCGTTAATCTTTGTGTAGGAGGAATCGCAGAAGTTCTCCCACCTAACGGAACTGCATCGATAGCTGCTTTTTCAGCGGCAACGAGATCTGGCTGTTTTGACTTCCGCGGTTTTGGTGAGCTCTTCTTCTTAGCAGGGGTTTCCTTCGGACTTGGCGTTTTAGTAACTTTAACGTTTGACATTCCGTTAGGTTCATTAGCAGTCTTAGTCTTGCCTTCTTCACGCACTGCTTTATTTGAGCCCTGTTTCTTTGCAGTTGTACTTCGAGTATTGACAGAACGCTCCGGATGGGAAGTTTGGGTTTCCAGTTTATCAGTTTCAGCATCTTTCACTGGAGTTTCCTGGATCGGAGTCATTTCGGTATCACCCATCTCTACGTTAGAAGGGTCAGGACTCGTAACGTTGACAACGTCTAATTCTACATCGTCCGCTTCTTGGGTTGGAGCTAATGCGGGTGCGTTCCATTTTAAACGCTTTTTGGACTTCGATCCTCTTAGCGGAGATAATCTTCGTTTTTCAGTCTTCCTGTTTGTACAATATGCTCCCACGTTGCTTTTTTCCTGTCCACTCGGTGGGGTTTTGAAGAGTAGGTTTCGAATGTGCCTTTTACGTGGTGTACTGAAGCTTTTCTTCTGTGCGTGAGCAGCAGTGGGACGATTATTTCTGACTGATTCTAATAGCCGGCTGTAATTATCTGCTGTCGTCGATGTTAAAGTTGCAGGTTGTTCCTGTCCTCGTTTGTCGGCTACGGTTTGTGGTTGATCATCATTCACGAAAGCCACATCGTTCCCATCTTTTTGGTTACTATCCAGATTGGTCACCATCACGGTCTCTTTAACTACACTGGCTGACGTCGCAGGCAAAGGCGTTGATGAAGCTACTAGCTGGGGTTCGGACCCTCCCTCTTTATTGGGAGTTGTTAGGGAAGAGACCTCGTTTTCGTTGTTTGGCGTAGGCGTACCCAAGTTCAAACTTTTGGTTTCCGGAAGTCTCCTTGGCGGAGACGGTTCGAGCGTCCGATCAAAGTCTGAAGTCCTCCGATGATAATCTTTATGAGTACTGTTTGTAGGACAATAGAAATTAACCTGGGGATCAATCGTCTTAGATGGTGTCCATTTCATAGGCGTGTTGAACTTTCTTTTGTTGGCAGATCCTAGCACGCAACTACTTGCTTTTTGTCCACTACTACTGGCGCAACTCTGCGAACTCGAAGCTTGTTCGGGCACTTTGGGCATAATACTTCTGAAACGCCGCTGACGGCTTGTAATACTGGTTGTCGGTTCCGTCACAGTATAGCGCGGTTGCTGAGCCATTGCAGTTTTTCTCGCTTCAATGACTTCACTAATTTGAGCTGGATTCCACGTTTTGCTAGTACTAGCTGAGCCGTACAACTCGACAGTCTTCACGTTAGACTTCTGTTCTGGCAGCGGTGTCGATAAAGGTGTATTTCCACTCGTGGTAAAAATTTGCTTGTAAGGTGTTTCCATGAGATCTAGGAAACCATTACAAGGTTTTTTCTTCAATGCAGAATCATCTGGTCGGCATAACGTTCCTGTAAAAGTTCTATGATGAGATCTTGACTGGATTTTTGTTTCACTGTTTACAATTCCAAATACCTGCTACTGGTGTGTCAACAATAATGTCTTGTGCGTCATCCAACATTGTATTGAGTCTAGATTCAACGTCGAGAGTGTTGGCAAAAGTGGTATCGGGATTCCCTTGATCAGTTCCGAGAGTTCCGAGTCCGTTCAGAATATCCCATAACATTGCATCGATCCTAGCATCGGTATCTTCTACAGCTGCATGGTCTACGCAAAATACAAAAAAAATTACGATAAACTTTGAGAAACAATTTTCACTAAAAGAGCCATGATTCAATTTGACGGAACCTGTAGAATTTGTAGATTTGTTCATCTCCTTATTGGCTAGTTCTACAAGTTTATCCACCACAACTGGAGCGTTCAACAACGAAGTCACTAGTTCATTCCCAGCTTGGCCTTCTTCAGCAGGAGCTGCCCAAGATTCCTCATTAACTTGTGTAGCAGCATCCACTCCAGTCTTGCAAGATGAAATAGTTGTAACAGGTTGGAGATCACTTGTGTCCACCGATTTCGATTCAACCTGTCGCCGACTGTATTTCAACTGCAGCAAATCATTGATATGGGCCAGCTGCGTAGTCATCGAGTCCTGGGGACTCAAGTATACTCCAGGAAGTGCTTTCCATTCATTCACAACTTTCCGGACTAAGTCTTGAACTGGAAAAGCAAAAAATTGGACATCAACAATAATCTCCAACAATCACAACACTAAATTCAGATTCAGAACCAGCTTACTCATCGACTTAGCCCTCGCATAGTCAGTTAATAAGTCCATCAAAGTCAGATTCACTGAACATCCCAACAAATTATTTCTGTACGTTTCGACATCTGTATTGCCGACGCTTCGACCCAGCAACGCTTGTCGCACGGGCGGGCATTCTTGAAGGTAGGTTTTGATGGTATCTGAACATCCCTCTCTTGCGAGATGTCCTAGAAAAACCCAAAATCAATCAAATCTTCTAAAAACATTTTTATGAATCAATGAGTTAAAGCAACTTACTCAATATCATCAAACTGACTTCCGTCGGCTCCATTTTATCGCTTTGATTTTACAGCAAAGCTTTTGACTAACGAACCCCTTCACTCAATATCCATTACTGCATTATTGCGCACTTCATACTATATACTAAAGCGTATTCTAAAATTCTAAAATCTAAACTATTAATTGTACAAACACTTTTGAACTTTAAACGTCAACAATTCTTAACCATCTGAATTTACAATTGTTTACAGTTTACATGAAAATCAACGGGTTTCTCTACTGGTTTTCCAAAGTTGCGCCAAGTCCAGCAGCCATTGAATGAAAACCCGCCTAATGCAAGGCGCAGGTTTTAGCCTTGTGCTTTATCAACTACAATGGGTATTTATGTTAAAGCTTTCTTGTCTTTGTTTCCTCCAAATCGTTTTGTATTGTTCCACTTTTACCATTCAACTTTGGCTTTGAACAAACAATAGCAATAAATACAATAAGCAAGCAATTCAACAGTTTTTGAAACTCGTGTCGTCCGACATTTTATTTACGCTTTTACGTTTCACAATTTTTCAATATTAGTAATGAGTACAAAGTTTGGCAAACAAAATGGCTCTTAGTTTGTTATTATGCTCGAGTAATATGGTTACTTAATGACAAAAAATTGAGGACTTTAAGGAACACAGAAATTACAATAGTTTTTGCGTTATGACCACGCTTCATTGGCTCCATCATAAAACATTCAACGTTTCTTTAACGATATTTCTATCCATTGCACAACTAGCGTAATTACTACTCGCTGCAGCGTCTCTTCCACCGACCGGGACAATAAAACATTTTGTTATCACACTCCTTGTAGCCAAATTTCTCCTAATCAGTTTCTTACATAAACTCGACGTTAATTTAACTAGCTCTCGTATCATGCTTTATAGAGTTTTCAGTTCGTAAAGTTATTCGAACCTGTCAAAATCAGTAGCGAAATATATAATAAACGATATTTTGACAGCAACGTGTGTATTCGATAAACTGTATTAAAAACAAAAACTCAAGAAAGACAAAAGCAGCTTCATTTTTTGAAGCTTAAAAAATCAAAATCAGCCGTATAGTTAAGGAATGCTTTAACACTGGCACCTTTAGCCCTCCCATTTCACAATATTTCTTTTGAGCCAGATACTTGTAATAATAACATGTTATTTCATTGAAATATTTTTGTAGCTTATCATATTCAATATTGACAAACAGCTATAAAATAATTATCGCTTGTTCATTTCTTGTACAATCTCTCGATGGCATTTCAAACGACCTTAACCGCTATCAACAATCGCTACTTTTCCAGTATATATTTATCATCATATTCAACATTCACGTAACAATCAGGGCGGTCTATAGAGGTGGTGTTACTTGGACTTTAACCTATAATATTCCATCCAAAATTTGCGCTTCCGAACGATTCCATTTTACTTGTATCTTCTGAAATCATAGCTGCCAGTTTTAGGTAGACTTCGGCGAGGTTCTTCAGGGTACATCTTAACACCGTCCACTGTATATATGCTCGACTCTAAAAAATGAAATAATTTTATTATATCTCAGACATGTCTTACTTAAACGTATTCCCCATCTCATTCCATCAAACGTCAAGTTGCATCCACGCTTTCCTCTCCAGTTGCAATCATTTATGCAAGTGCATTTCCAGAAAACTTCAATTACACTACAAGTAATAGTGACAATGACGGATGAGCCCTTTCTCGACCACTTTCCTTCTCCAACAGACGGAGAAAGTCAAATTGTCTGTTCATATAAATTTGTTTCAAGATCCATGTTCCCCCTACGCCGCCCACCTTCTCCCACAAAACTCTTACAACTTTTGACGTTTTATGTACAAGATATTTGCGAGCTCCTTTTGAATCTTTTATGAACCCGAAAATGCGTAAACTTACCCGTCGGTACTTCGTATATCTTTGGCGGCAGATCGGAAAAGTATTTGTGATGCAAAGCCTCCTCGGCTTCCAGTCTTTTATCGGGATTTAGCTGCAATTTAACCAAAAATTTATTCTCCACATCCATAAACTCGCAATATTTTCACCTTTATTGTTGCTAACCTGAAGAAATGCAGAAGCGACTGTCTCTGCGTAAGCAACATCGTATAGCCTAGGGAATGCAAGTCCTAACTTTTGCGGTTTGTAAAGTCTTTTAACTTCTCGACTGTAGTTGGTTAGCTGAGTTACACCTGTGGAAAGAAAAAAATCATATTCAATTAGCCATTTCATTGCGAAATTCAATACATTCCCAAAAATAAAATATCATCAGCAACGTTCTGCTCCATAGTCAGGAAACTATTTAGAAAACACAGCACGGGGTTGCGCAATAATAAATGATGTGCGTGTAGGGAATGATGATTGAGTGCGCCGGACCCAGGATCTATACTCACCTGACCACGTCTTCTCCGTAGGAGTTCCAAGTACACGGAAAATCTTGTCCAGCTGATCAGATACGTCTCTCACACCGGGAAAAACAGGGGCACCTGTGAGCATTTCCACGAATATACACCCAACGCCCCACGTGTCCAACGAAGTCGAGTAATCAGTAGAACCCAGAAGCACATCCGGCGGCCGGTACCACAGCGTGACAACTTCGTGCGAATACGTATGACTCGGAACCGACTTGGCTCGTGCCAAACCTGTGTGAATACAAGCAAAAAAAGAAAATTAACTTTTCCTTCCAAGAACACCGCCACATCGGTAAGAAAAAAAAACAAGTCGGAGCGGCATTTCTAAGCCACTTTTCGACGACAAGTTCGAGTAATTGTGCTTTTATCAGAGTCAGCCGAATATAATCGATAAATTAACTTGTTGTGTGGAGAAGCTCTGTCCATCTTTTGTCTACTGCAAAGCCTATGGTTTCAACGATGAATTCCCCCATAAGAACACTTTTATCAACAACAAAGTAAAAGAAGAAGGCACCGAGATTAAGTGAAAGTCAAACAAAAACCGGGCGGAAAATATATAGCTCTTCGAATTCATCCAGTGTCCGCACTGGCCCCTCCATCTCTCGAGTACCACAGTAGCTTCGACTCGTATCGATGCCAAAGCCATCGAAGCTATTCATTTGTACAAAAATATCTAACCTGGCTTTACACAAATAGCTCGACTTTCACCTTCCCCAAAGAGCTTGTGGCCGTTAAAATTTCCACGGATTTCCGTACCACGACAACTCCTCGGGGTCTTCAATCGCCCAACTTTGCTTACACCGTCTTTGTCGCCGCTGGAGCCAACTTTTGACCAAAACTTCGACATGGAACCAATCATGTCGTCTCCACTGTTTGTTATCCTGATAGGTGAACATAACTGGTCGTTTGCTATCTAAATATTCCCGCGGGACTTTCACTCTTGGACCTCACAGTCAGCAGCCTATTCTGTTTTCACTCCAACTAATTTTGCGATAGCGATAGAAGGACCACTAGAACGTTAATCGCCTCCTCCAACTTTGCTCTCTCTCTCTTGTCGACTTGAGCCTCTGAGGAAAACAAACAACTTACCAAAGTCGGCTAGTTTAAGTTCGCCCTGTTGACTTATAAGCAGGTTTTGCGGCTTGACATCTCGATGAAGTATTCGCCTTCTATGGCAGTAAGCCAAGCCACGAAGTAGCTGAAACAGAAACAGCTTAACGTTTCGTGGGTTCAAGCCACCGGGATGACGTTCCAAGTACTGTGAAAGATCCGTGTGCTGTAACAAAAACAATACGTCTTCATCACCGAGAAACAACATTTTGGTATCAAATTCACTATAGAATCATCTCAAACCCATTTTCAAAACTTTCTTATATATTCCAGACCCCACGTACGTACGTCCCACAAAATTTCTCACCTTTAATAGAATCTTGCTTTTAGCAAACTATAATTTCTCCATGAAACTTTGCCTCATTTTAATAAAAAGTGGACTGCCTTCTTGCATACAAAAAAAGTAGCAAAAGTCTAGTTTTTTTTGCCTAAAAGACGTAATGTTCTCCCAGGCTCTTTTATTACTTCTTGTCACTGAAATAGTCGCCCAACCAACCCGAGTTCACCAAAAGAGCATTTTTCTCTACCAAAGCCTTCATTGTGGGCCCACGGATGTCGTCCAAGAAAAAGAAAGTAGACATTATTTGCTACGCTCCGTATATAAATATATAGCAAAATTCCGCTTGCTCCTACTGCCATTTCCGAGTTGCGTTTTACCGGAAAGTTGTATATTCCATAGACTGCGTGGCTCCACAGGATTCAAATGAAATATCGGGCTGCAATTTACTTTCGAGACTATTTTTCTTGACGACACTACACACGTAATGCAAGTAGCCTCTTGAGATGGAAATCTTTTTATCAAACCACTATCCTAGCGATAGGAAATTCAATCTATGAATTGTGTATAAAAGCTTGTTTTTTCTCGTTCGACTCTATACAAAATGGGATCCATGTGGCAGAATTTACTGATGCTTGTAAAAACTCAATTTTCTCTTGATGATGATTCAAAGTGAATATTTTTTCGAGGACAAGGGAAAATACTTACGAGATACTCAAAGACGAAGGTGAGTGTGTGTCGAGTATGAACAATGTCATGGAGGATGACAATGTTGGCATGCTTCAAGTCCTTTAGAAGCGAAGCTTCACGTATCGCAGTAAACGGAGTACCTTCTTCCTCCTGAAGTCTAATTTCTTTGAGCGCCACCACTTGATTCGTCAAACTGTAGAAACACAAATAGACACAATGTTATGTTATGTAACTTTATAGACATATAATATATAAGCTCTGCTTCAAGTCGTAAATCACCAAAACATCATCACATAAATCAATCCATCGCCCATCCACTCTCTGACGACGACAACAACAACAGTTCACTCGATGCTCTTTTTCTACACAATTCTATTCAAGTAACTAGACAAAGAGAAAAGCTATCAAAAAAATGTAATGTTATAAAACCCCACATCATCCTCTTTATAATCGAAGCAATTTGTTCCATCCTTTAGGCCACATGATAATTTACGTCAAAAACAACGGAGCCCCAACAAGTCGGATGGTCGACATAGACAAGTCATACACGAGGCATTAATACCCCAAAAGATTTTTTCTTCTCATCTGACAGCAATAATCCTCCATGAATTATTTCCTTTCTCTACAACTATATATAACTGCGAACAAGACCAAAGTCCATCCGTCGCTTGGCAAGAACTATTATATGCTTTCTCCATGCATTTATACAAAAGCGGACTTTTGGCTTGTGAATTTCGAAAGTAGTTGCTGCTTTCACTTTTGCTCATGAAATTTATGCAGCGCGTGCCTTGCCTCCAGGCCCACCAGCACTTTATCATAGCAATTATCTCGTTTACGACGTCTATAACTATGGACCTGAATAGCTAAATTCAAATTAAACCTACCGGTATGCCATTTTTATGACAAATTTATTCGAGCATGAATCAATCGCGGGAGAGCAAAGGTGCGTGAATTGCCACCTTATCTATTTACCGATTCTAGAATCAAATACACGTTTGTTCATTTAAAGACTTTCTCTCTACTATTCGTTTCTCTGGTAAATAACAATTTTAATTTTTTCCTCAAACATGTCAGCAAATGTAGACATGGTAAAAACCCTTTTTTGAGATCAAGTTCAAGCCCTTTAACAAGGGAACCAACAACTTCCGCACGTGTTTCCTCTTCGACGTCCCTACTTATTGTAAAAACGCATTACCAAAAGTAACCATCGGCGGTATCTTGTGCAAGTTTACTTTTCCTCCCTTTATTTAATGGGCGGCGGCTTGAACGTCTCCTCCAAATTTTATACACACAGGATATCGGCTTCATGAAAAATCCAAATTGCTTTCGTTCAACATACACATGTTTAACAGGCCTAAAAAAGTCCACGCTTCTCGTCAACAAACCTGTCCTAGGCTTTCCAAGTTCACATAGTATCCTCCGACCCGGGCTTCAAATGAACAGCCCGAAGACGAAGAGTTGTGCCCGGATAACAAGGAGGACGAAATCATTCTTGTCAGTGATTGATTTCCTTTCACCAGCCCATCTCCACGTCTACATTTCCGCATTTAGCTCAGCGACTCTTCTGCCAACTTCTCCTGTACTTGATCCTCAGGCTCTTCCAGCAACTCGGAAATATCCGAAGCCGGCGACAAGTTTGCTTGATACTCTTCAAACTTTCACATGCCAACAACTCATGTTACATATATGAACATGTATGAATTTCATCCACTTTTTCCCACCCACTTTTCCTGATCTCTTCCCGGTTTGTGCCACACTGACTCATTTATTCTCATCACCACCACAAGTTGTTTTCTCCACAAGTCTTAAAGCATTTCGGATGCAGAACCTTTAGTAAAAATGTGTACAAAAATTTCGTCAAAAATTTTATGTCCCCAGCCTTCTCAACAAGTTTGCACCAAAACTCTTTATTTTCATCACGCCCCGCTTACCCTGTTATGACTCTATGCAAAAGCCAAAGAGACATTACCTAAACAGGCGGCAGTCTTCTGACATCCCAGATGAATTTTTCTGTCATCACATTTTTAGCAGCTCTTCCGCCTCATTCCCTTGCGATTTTGAATTTAACGCCAGCTGTATCACCAAATCACCTTTCACACCATCTTGCTCCTCATCTCGTCCTTACAAATCCTCTCGAGATTAATCATGTCTCTGAAACCTCGCCGTCACATGTTCCAGTCATTCCACAAATTTCATAACTTTCCAAACGCTTCGACGATAATATTACAATCTCCCTTAAACATATTCAGTTTACTTATACTCTCAACAAGATTCTTCTCATTCTCAACAGCTCTTCACGCCAGGAGCAAAATACGAATAAACCACAAACACGCCTCTTCATCAGTTACTCAATTCAAAGTCCTAATCGAATTAATTTGCTTGGACGAAATCCCAGCCCTTAACCACGTCGCGTTTGTGCTGTGCGTATATTCAAACAAGTTTATCACTTGATCACCACGTTTCCTCGTTTGAAACTCATTAAATGTCAATTTTAAACGTTTACGAGTTTAGAAGCCTCCAGCCAAATCTTGAGACTGACAGACACCAGACGCACAAGTAATCAATTTGAGCCTCCTCAACTTCTTCAAGATTCACTAATCCGTCAAAAGTATTCATTGAAACAGCAGACATAGTCGCTATAGTAGAAGTAAACATTAGACGAATCTTGATACGCAAAAACAACAAAGCATTAGCTGTAAGCTTCCTGTGTAAATTATTATTTTCTAGGGATTTCCCAATAAGCTTTGATGGTTGAAGCTAAAGCTTTGCTCTACAACACTGATTGGAACATGTAATATTCTTCATGCCGCAAGATTAATTATTAATACCACAAGATGCAGTTCTAGCTAGTCAGTCAGCCTCTTCTATCACAAAATCTTTAGATCTTCCCAAAAACTAATTTTGCAGCTTTCAAGACCCCGAATTTCTGTCAGACAGTCTGGAGTCAAATTTGACGCTCGAGCTCTGTTCAAACCAACACTTTTCTTCACTTCTACCCGATTAGGACATCCCACAATCAGTCGAATAATTACGACATCCTGTATTTAAAACCCCGCTAATTTCTCTTCGGCGCGTCAGTCATTTTTCCGTCCTGTTGCTCCCTCCTATTTGCCGTTTAAAAGTTTTCAAGTTTCGACCGAGATGTGTGTTATATGCAATTTCAAAGTTTCTCTGAGCCCAGTGAAGCAGACGTTTAACGTGTTTCCATGCCTCGGTTTACCCTCCATCCTTCATACTAATTTGTCTCAGGATGGATTTTCTGACTCTCAGCTCTTCATTAGGGACGCATGAAGGAAACTAATGGAAGACATGAAGGAGTTGCCGACGTCGACTCCCAATCCCAATCAAACAAATTACAAAGATTTCCTCCCATCTCTTCTTTACATCCGTTTCCGCAACTTTGAATTCATCACAAAATCCAGTAGTACATTATAGCTGTTGCCAGTCGTTCATCTGCCGAACAAATCCTCCGTTGCTTACTTTTCAGGCCCCTCCGGGATCTATTCCACGCTGCAATGATTCCTACCTAACTCAACCCTTTCTCTTGACCTTTTTCAAAGGTCGCATTTCCATTGCACTTTCCCAAAAATCATGCGGGTTCCACAAACAACCGCTGCGACACCCGCATACTTCACACAACTAACCTTCAAATAAATTTTGATCAAACAAAATCCTACAGGGAATCAGCAGTTTGCTCCTGAACCACAAGTCATCAAAAACAGTGCCACAACATGTATTTACATTGCTACATGAAGTTCACCAATCAAGCCCTATCGGCAACTTCAAAGAACCGAATTTGTCATCTACACACGATCCAACGGCAAACAACGTAATGACAGTCCCGACAAACCACATCAAACAAGTTCACACTTAATATTAAATATGCAACTTGACAAAAGCTTATGGCACTTGGACTAATTTCAGGCAACAAATTTTACAAGATTCCAAGACGGATTACCGACATTAACTTCTCGTTACCACGTCGTAGTCGAAATCTTGGCTGAAAAAATTCTTCTTAAAGAAATTGTAAAGCCAACAAAAACCAAGTATTTTTTAAATATGACATGTTTCTGGTCCAGCTTCACTTCAAGTCAAACTCGTACAACTTTTGATTACCAAGTAAAAGTTAAAAAGCAGTTTCTCTACATATTTCATACATTTCGCTCTTTTTGTAAACGCTGGAAATAAACAGGAGACCAAGTTTTATCTACTCCATTGCCCGCTTCTTTCTGCCTAATCTTTCTCAATTACCGAGTAATTCCGTCCCGTCTCTCCGTCCTCCTATAACTGCTTCCAACTCGACTTTTTACAAGGAAAACAATCATAAATGGCTTGACTCGACTTGAGAAAAATACTTTCTCCTCAAAGACCCAAACTAATGTCGTTAAGGAGCATTGAATAAGAATGCAAGGTGAAAGTGCATATACTCGCAATTGTCGTACATACAAACGCACGTCCACTACCTTCAGTAGAATCCGCAAACGTTCTCCATGATTTATGCAGGAACCTGGAAAAGTTTTGGTAGAAAATAAAAATGAAATGGCACCAGCCCCACTCCACCGACTCATATCCATAAATTCTCCGGCAACAAAGATATAATCCCCGCGTCCCAACAACTTTTGACACAGCCACCAACATTAATCGTACTTGCTGGATTAAATGCTGATCCCGTAAAACTCGCATGCCCCTTTGGCATAGATATATCTTTTCGAAACCTGCCAAAGGCTTGTATTCTTCTTCCGAATACTTTTTCCTTGCTCCACAAGAACATCACGCACCTACCAAACTTTTGCCAAAATCCAACTTTGCACTTTCATATTTTATCCCCACTTTGAAAATTCGACAATGACCACCACTAGCGTAATTAAAGCCAATGACATTTACAATAGCCGTAAGATGTCATCTCGAGCGGCAAACTCAAGGAAGCAATAACGGGCAAAAAGACCACATAAACTATTTCCGCATCAACTTATTGCACAATCCCCCTCTGCAATAATAACAAGAGTCATCATCTCCCACACATGTTGTTCACAAACAAAAACAACAAAATTCCATCTCCTTTTCGCCTCTCATCTGACTGAATCCAAAAAGCTGTTTGATTCTTCCGCCACCATCGTCCTATCTTTTTCTTCTTCAACTTGGCTAATTCTCATCATCAGAGAACATATAACACAAACTACTTGCCTCTTTTTCTTCTTTTCTCCCACTTCCGTCCCCTTGCAACTTTTTATTGCAGCCACAAACAACTATCTGTGAACCTTACTTTCTTTCAACAGTTAACAAAGGCCAACCGAAATGCGTTATACATCTTGCATTGTTCCTCCTCCGTTGATTCCATGATCCAGGAGTCGTAAAACAGCAGCAAATCAACCACTGAACCGTCATCTCAACCTTCACTCTTTTGCCATTTCAACGCATTTCCCCACACACTTTTACTCCTTTCACCCAACAACACTAAAAGTTCATGGTGCAGCCAAAATTGCAGTGATCATCATCACTACCAACGGCTACAAAACAAACAAAATTACCTCACTTGATAGACTCGAAATGCAGGTCCATAAACGCCTTCTCCTTCTTTTTGTCGTACATTATATGGTGGACTCATACAAAATTCAAGCTATTTCTCAGCTCAGCTTCCAAGCCTTGAAAGTCCTCCAAAGCACCAAACCACCGTCGTAAGCCTCCTTGTTTTACAACATGAAAACATGCCATCATAACAAAACTGTTATAAGATCCAAGAATATATATACTTTCAACTTGCAGCCTTCCCACCATTCAATTAATCCAAGCCCAACAATTAGCCACAATAAGAATTACGAGCCAACTTTTCCAAAATCCCAATTTGTTCCTTACTTGCACATAATCCTAAATAAGCTCGAGTCCATTTCCTGAACCAGTTGATGGCATAAAATAAAATACATATAAGGCTCTTGTATCCCTTGTACATCAAGTACATAAACAAATGCTTTAAGGCTACCACCATTGACGTCATACATTTTGCTCTCGAATTCTGTTCGAGTATTGGATCCACTGAACTGGTAATTGAAACTATTCCAACTACTACAGAACCGAAACCACACACTAAAACTTGTGTTTTATATAACGCATTACAATGAAACTTTGCCATTCAATTGGATTTGAGAAGCGGAAGTAGCCGAAGAAGAAGAAACTATTCAGCCCGAATATTATACTTTCTACTTTAAGCAAAACGACGACTATTTACACGTCAAAGTACTCTCAAGTTTCACCTCGCTTTCCTTGCACAAAAGTGGAAATCTCAAAGACAAAAGCACCTCAAACTCTCTCTTTTGACAAACTTTTCTCCTAAACTATAGTCCATGTTCTCTTTTCTCTTCTCTTCAACTTGTTCCTCTTGAATACACAACTTTTCCCACTTTTACTCCCTCTCTCGCCAAATCCGATCCATCATGAATAGAACTGCTAAACCACTCGTAAGGCTCAACTATACTAGAAGTTCCGTAAAACTACACAGATTCTGTAAATACCCGTATGCCGTATGCGTGACACCGAAAAACGTCCTCAGCCACCCCTCGATCCTCATAAACGCTCAATCACGTTCGATCTCTGTAATAATGATCATTATTCTGCTACAATCCCACTTGTTCAACAAAATCCACCGGAAATTATTATCAATCGTCACCAATTAAACCAAGTCTCTCGAATAAGCAAACTCATTCCCTAAAAATCGGATGCAAATCCACTTTACTCCATTTCATTACCATCAGTATTAAATCCCCGTCTCGTTATACTTGAGCCTCAGACACGCTTTCCTTTCGTGACTCCAACCCATCTCCAGATTGAACGCTACGATAAACAATTTCACCATGGCGATTTACGGCGACAGCTCAAAAACATTACTTCATCCCCCTCTATTAGTTCCAGAATTTCCCTCTGTCCGGCTATTCCGATACCATTCTCACACTCTGCCCTTCAAAGTAGCTTCCGTCCCTCTTGTACACGAACCCCGTAGCCCGTATGAAACAACCCGGGAAACAATCCAATGAGTCATCCTATAAATCCTTCAAAAGAATCTCTCAACAATTTATTCCAGACGTCTCAATCCTTAAATCATTACTTGCTTTTGTTTATCGCTGGTATAACATATGTGTAGAATATTTATTCTTCTGCCACGACTTTCTTCTACACAAACTTCAATGACCACAACAATCTTATCAAAATACACATGAAACTTTCTAAAATTTAATAATACACTTTGTATCCGACTTGCGGTTCTTCTGGACTTTCAGGAATCTAAATTCATCCCTGTTACAACAGCCAAAAATGTTTGAAGTGAAACTGCTACTCCACAACCCGAATAAAAAATATCCATCACCATCTATTTATTTTTTACCAAGAAACCGACGCATATCCCTTTATATCTTTTCTAGCCATCTTATTTAGCCCAAATAGCCTTTTTTTGCCGAAACACAAAAAAATCATTTCATCAATATCTTCAAGCCAAGATCAAAGGACGCCATTTCTCTCTTCTTCTCTCTCTGACAAAGTCTTTGGTTGTTGGGCGTCTCTGTCTTGTTCTGATGGTTAATCAATTCCATATATACAACTCTGTTGATCACTGATACTCTCCTTCACCACTTTCTTTTTGTCCAGAAGCAATTTGGGCTCCTCCAGAAACCACAGTCGCTCTTCGTATCTTTCAACACACTCCGCCAGCCAGTATATTTATTTCACCGCCGTATCCCCGTAATCCCACAAAACTATCACAAGTTGCTCAAATCCTAGAAAGATTCAGAGATATCAGCCTGCAAGTTTTTCTCCTCAACTCCTTGATACACTCGCGTTGCATAAGAAAAAGAAGGAAAAGCATCCTTTTACTTTGATTTCAACCATCTTCCAAGCCAATCCACGTGCTGAATACAACTGTCAGTCAGTCAAGTCTCGCCGTCTTGAAATCTTTTCATCCTATTCACCAAAGAAAAGACAGATAAACGAGAGACGCTCTCACAAAAACTATGCCAGAAGGGGCCACACTTTCACTCAACTTGCCCAACCGGAACGTACAAAAACCAGTACGCACTACTACGCAACTTTTACCCGGATCACGTGCAAAGATTGCACTCTCCACAAGGACCTCTCTCGTTCCAGCAAAACTCAATGGTCCATAGAGCGGCAGCCTCAATACCTTCTTTTTAACCTGCGAACACTTTTTCTGTACGTTGTTTAGCAACAACCTTAGCAAAAAGAAAAGCAGAAAAACCACTACTACTGCCAAACAAGGCTATATTCCTAAACGCCCATTCACCACAGCTGTGTGGTACTTTTGTGCTGCCTTGACGCTTCTTGTCTTTCACCATTAGCCGCGATATAATATACAAGAGGGAACAAGAAACAAGGTTCTTGGTTGCATCCCATGCTCTTCAACATCTCGATGAAATGTGATCACCACCAAAAATCGATTCTTCCAATAATGCACTTTCTTATACACAGCTGCTGGCCAACTTTCATCATCACAAACCACCGACGACTCCCGTCTGCCTTCTTAATGCCCTTGCGTCTTCCACACACACGCACCACCAAAACGCTATCACTTGGATACTCTTGTAAAATCTTCCTAAAATATTATATCCTTCAGCATCCAGCCAGCAACCAAGAACGATAGATTTTGGCTCTTGTTATATTCATCAAGGGGAATCTGTGTTCCAGTGTCCCCTTCAGGAACCAATGCAACATTACGTCACTTTTGGCTACCCAACTTCCAATAAATCCTCCAAACCTGCCATTCAGTCTCAACCCACACAAAATCACAACTGTCCCTTCCCCTGTCCGCCTTCTTTCTTGTCTCCTGTCCGTCCATCTATCAGACCTTTTTCTTCTTCTTGTCCCTTGTCCGAAATCTGTCCCTCTTTTTTTCTCGTCCATTTACTTATACGTACTCCTACTTTCTTCCCCACTTTCCTCCATTTTTTCAAAAAATCAACATACGCTGTTAACACACTCGAAACAGCCTTGTTATCACCCTCTTCTAGGCCTTGCCCAGCACTAAAAATCAATCCACGGTCAAACAGTCACAAAGAACACATCAACTTTATTTTACAGGCTCATCTAAATGTAAATAAGTGCCCAGGTCCACCAGCCACTGGCTATAAACTACAGATTGTTGTTACATGATCAGAATCAGCTGCCGTTACATGATACACTTTGCCAGGGAAACAATGCCATCTAACAATATTATTTCAGTCAATATCCACCGTAGTCGCTCCATTACATTCACGACGTATTTATATATATTTCCCGATACAAATTGCCTATTAGCCGAATAAACATACAATCTGATTTCACCCACTCGGCCCTTATATTCCCACTCAGAATCTTGTTTGTTGTCTTCTCCCCCTTATTTTCCTCAACCCGTTTCTTCATTACAACTCAGCCAGGCAGCCATCGGTTCGGTATCTTTGATGCATGCATATTGGGATATTAGTTGGCCTGAACCCGAGGCCAAGCGTTTTTCACAACTATTTTCTCTCTCTTTCTCTCCCCGCTCCCCCCATTCCTCTTTATGTCAACATTATCGTAATCAAGTGTCAAAGGTTGTTACAAGCTTACTCTTTATGCAGTCAAGTCACATGTTCATTTCTCATCCATAAAACTTTTAAGCCGTACATCTCCTCCGTACTCTATGAACGTCCTCGTTCCCGTCATTCTTGTTCCCCTTTTGTCTCTCTCAGGACCTTTATATGATCGACTCTTTTGCCAGAAGCCATAGGCAACCCCTTTTTCTTCCCTTGCTCAAATCACATCCCACCATGTGCAACACCAGGTCGCTTGATGAATCTGTCGCTCCTGTCTAGTGTCAGCCATTGGCAGCTTGCGCAATTCCGCTAGTCACAAATCCAGCAGCTTCGGAGCCAGTAGAAACTTGACGTTCTCCAACAATATATTTTTGAACAACTCCGAAGGTGCTGGGACCAAAACTAGCGCTATTCACATGTTCATTTTACCCGCTTCGTCGACGACCGTTTGTGAAAAAATTATACCAACCCATTACAAAGACAAGGGCACCGGTTAACTGCTCCCATGCACGACTTTCTCCGTCTTCTCACAAATTACCCGGGAAAAAGAACAAGACAACTCTCGTCGACGCATTTATTCCCCTCCATCCATCGCCTCATGTACTGTGGTAAAACGAGCTGACAAGGGAACCCGCAATTCTCTCACCGTTCCCAACCACTTCAACAGCACGACGTCTTGAACAACTAAACTTTGAAATATATTCAGCATCTTCGTCTTCCGACTTTGCTCCACCAAAACTTTCTCCCCTCTTCCATTTCACCATGATCAGAAATGACAGCGAAAAGTGATTTTAATTTCATGCACTTTCATTTCCTCATCATTAGACACCGATAACATTTTTACATTCAACCGGCAAAACTCGTGAATTTATTTCCATGGCTAAAGCCACTTGTTCATGTCGTCATGTCAGTCAAGCTTGAGCAACTTGTGCTGTCATAATTTCAGAATATAATATTCACAACCCTTTGTTCCCATCCACACTCACCTGCCTTGAGGCTTCTCCAAAGCCCTTGATTGCATCCACTCATTTATTACCTTCGAATCAAGTGGACTATATTTAAGCTGCTGAATTAATCACTCTTCATGCAACCAATTGCAGATCCGAAAATGCAGCCACTTGGTAGACCCGTAGCAACGTCTACCATAAAGAATGCACGTGTTTCAGCAGCCTTGGCACTTTCACTACGCCCCCACTAATCTTCTTCCACTTTCTCGTTCAAGCAACTAATAATAATCCGCTTTCTAAGCAACACAAAACTCATTTATCAAGCCAACGACTACTTGGACTTTGCTGCGACAGACTGTCGAGGTGGCTGGATACTGTCCCGAAAGAGTTTCCTTGATAATCCCTCTCAAACCATACGTTCCCATTAGCTCAGCTTCATTAAATCACCTCCTGCCTTACATTTTCCGCTACGTCGCTCGCCTCTACGATTTTGTTGCCACTGGTACACTTAACGGGTAACGACGCACCGTTGCTAGCGCTACGAAACAAACTATTCCGCTTCAACCGTCCCCGCATTTTTAAAATGAACTTGTTACTTCGGCCGACCGCCTCTTGGAACAACTTCCACGTGCTAATTGAGCCTACTCGAACGAAACTCTCGTCAAAGTCAAGTTGTTGTTTCAAACGGTTACACGCCAAGTGCGTCTTACTCTTCAATCAAGTTACCTACACGAACAAGCTTACAAAATACACTGTACACGCAACCTTTTACTTTTGATAATCATCAAAGTAAAGTGGTCCCATCCGATTAATGAAATTTCAAGAGGATCACAATCTTCGTCTGCCTATTTCCCGTTCATCTTCATTAGTTTAACCAAACAATTCTAGAGGTTAGCTGCTCCATTCAGTGATCGCTTTCCATCTTCATCTTGCTTCTTTCTTCTTACTTGATTGGGTCCATTCTTTCCAGCTTTCCTATTTACCTTGATGACTTTTTCTTCAAGAGCACGAAAACTGTTGTTGTTGGTGGTGAATATTATATGGAGAAAATAATGGAACTTACTTGCTGAATCCTTTGAATACTGTTGCATACGACCCTTCTCCCAATTGCTCCAGCTTAATGTAAGCTTCTGACTTTCCAAATGGTGAGTCGCCCTGAAATTTACAAAAAACAACAAAATTTATTTATACGGTCAGCAATCCAGGTTTATTCTGCATCGAATGTCCCGTCTCGGATGGTGGTTTAGTTCAAATGTCATGAGTAAATACAAAATTTGGTTGCTTAGAAATTTCCTGTCCCGGGTTGTCAAATTGTTAGGCTTGCCAATTACTGATCTAATACCTATGTTTTTCATCTAACAAAAACATATGGAGTTTTTCGCAGAATAATTTTACTCGTTACAGACATTAGGTCAATTACTGTGTTTGACGTCAGCCGTTGCGGAAATTAATTTACCCTGTTTTTCGAATTATTTTCTTTAACACCTTTTGCGCATACTCCAAAATTAATAAGCTCTTTTTTCTATCATATTTCTACATTAGGCATTCGAGCTTTCTCAGCTCTGTAGCCGGGAAACTCCCACGCATAATTTCCAATTCAACCATCCGAGAATCGGCCATATAAAAAACAGCTTCATCCATAATGTACGAATTCAACTCGCCATACACTTTTGTTTGCAAAAATCAACAGTAATCCATGTACCTAACTACGCTCACCACCAGCTGCCTTTCCTAGACATAACAGCTGAAAAACCTTTGAAATTTCCCATTTCCGATTATCCAGTGAGTCCCACATGTTTTTTGTATGTATATGGGCAAAATAATACCACGATCAGCACATCCAGCTTCCTCTTTGATCAGGAACTTTATTTATTTCATCTAACGAATGACCAGGTTGAGCAGCGTTTTGGCAAAACTTTGAAGCCATCAAACTCGACTTCTTTCCTCTCTGTTCTAACAAATGGATTGGTCATTCACAGAATAGTTCAGGTGTTCCCTGTGCACATGGCTTCATTCAACTTTTTATTACTCGAGTAATAAAATCGAGTCTAGGTCAAGCAGATGCACGGGGAGCCTTTCAAGAGTCCAAGTCGCATATTTCCATATGTTGTCTCCCGCGAGTTTCAGACTTTGAGCTTTGTAGACTCGCCATATTTATTCCTTGCTCTAGTCAGACGTGAAGTAGTAAAAATTCACCAAAAATTCGGACATGTCTGTCTTCTCTTGATTCAATATTCCTCCGCCTGCCTGTTAGTGGTTCAAGTAAAAGCAGTCGTAAACCCATAAGAGAAAGTTGACGTTGAAGGAAAAAGAGGAAAAGATGTGGAAATTATACGTACAATTCCCTGAGATGGGCATCTGGTTGTCCCAGAAATGATATACCGGACAGGACGTTCGTCATAAACACACACTGTGTGTATGCTCGTATGTGTGTAGATCCATATCATATTTTACGCTTCACGAATTTTTAACATCCAACCTACATCAAAATATGTACACAGGAAGACATGTCAATTTTTTTTCACCACACGGAATTCTAAAACTTTGTCCTGATAGATGAGCCAAAATGACCTTAATCTTACTTCATTATTTCACGTTCACATGTTTAGGACGCTCTGATAGCCAAACTCCAAATTCGTCAAACATCAAGCTTTATATTGATAAACGGCCTTCGTCAGTCACTGATTCCATAACTTCTTCTTTATACGACTCCAACCAACTAGCTTTCCACTCCACCAACTTTCTCAGGGTTTCTGTCAAACCTTCAAACTTTGCCTGCAAACGTCAAAAGTAAATTGTGTTCCCATATACATGGCAATTCAAACCTATAACTTTTACTCTTGAATGTCATTTCAACCCTTGTTTCTACAGCCTCAAGGCATCACAAAATATACAGCGTCTTTTCTTCGCCAATCATTGAACCACAAGCAGCAAGTAGCATAACAGAGAAAAGACAAAATGGAAACTTTATAAAACTTTGTTCTTCTCCCTCGGATATTCGAACCGAACCCGAATCCCCGTTCACAAAGCAAAGCCGCCATGATACCGCCAGATTAGACTTCTTTATCCAGATCTTATCCGCTCCCGCTGCCAGTGTGCAAACTCATCCATAGTCAGAGTCAATATCAGTTCAATAAGTATTATTGTACTCTTGACTCAATACATGCCTGCGTACCTTGCCAAGGTAAACGAGAATCTTGGGGCTTTGTAAACAGACGCTTTCTCCAACAAAAAGCCCTTTACCCTAATAAACCGACGTCTTCCTCCTTCTCCTTGTTGACTCACAAAAATCCCTTTAACATACAATGCCACAAATTTCATTTCGATAGAAAATCAATACAAGTTGGGTGTATTCTCTTTATCTATACGTGTGTGTCTACCTAAATTCCAATTTGCTCCCAGCCTCAAGCTCCTTCCAACAAAACTTTATATGCGCCCACCAGCAACGAAATAAACCATTCTTTTTTTTCTTGCTGTCTTCAAGTCCCTACTTGAAATCCTATATAAAAATTGTACAACAGCCATCAACTCTTTGGATCCACTTCGCCCAAATGTCCATCGATGCCAAAATTCCTTCCCGATTTCACCATGATATTCGCCAAGGAATTCACATACAACGTCCATTTCAACGACGTTTCATGTAATAATACATGTGAATACGGCTTTTACGTATCACTTTCTTGGCCCACAAGCTCCACTGACATATTTACGTCTGCCATTCACTATATAAGGGTTTCACCCAAAATAATGGCTTTGCAAATCGATCGTCGAGAATCGAGAAGACTACCACGACTACTTGATTTGCTTGTAAATTTCCTTCTCATACCTCCACGAAACTTTCAAATCGCCAATAAAAATTCTTCAAAGGTCGGTCGACTTGTTTGAAGGCCGCCCAAAGCCCCCTGCCACCTGAACACAATTATTATTTCTTTGTGAATACCAACAGTTTGTACCCACCCACTCAACCGATATTCACAGTAGTAAACGATATCCATTCAATGCTCCAGAGACAATACTACACGAAACGCTTTTCATTAAATTTCAATTACTAATTCTACAAAATCTTATCTTTTCCAAAGACAAATTCTTCAAAAACTTTTACATTGGTGAAATTTCTATTCATCCACAAGTTTGTACTTTGTACCTCGACTTCAACCCTTCAATACACCCAAAATTAGTGATTTTTCTCTTACGTAAGCTCAAAGCTTCTTCCAAGAAACTATCCAACAAATTTGTACAAAGACCCATGGGATATTCTGGGAAAAAAACCCGCCAATAAATTTCGCTTCTTTCTCTCATGTGCCCCTGCTTCACCCAGATCTACTAGCAGCTGAACGTCAAGACAAGAATTATTTCCCCATTATCAGCACACAAACACACATACAAAAGTGTAATTTTGGGCGTTTCGCAATCCAATCGCTATTCTTCACTATTCAACACGTGTTCGCAGTTCTTCTATTCGGATCTGGTATGGTATACCATTGTGGAAATTGATTTTTCCCATCGCGTTCAGCTATTTCCGTACAATCATCAACACCTCAGAGAATTCATTCAATTATTTTTCCTCGGTTCTTTCAACTAATTCAGCTTATGTTTCTTAATGCCTTTTTACTCAAGTTTCAAGTTTCCTGGAAAACCCAACAAAAACACACCCGAATTCGGTCCACTGCGTTCAAGTGCAATGCATTCATTTCCCCAGTCTCAACTCCGCTTTGCTGACTATGTCCACTGATGCATCGCCGATCCGATACGGGCACCCAGTGAATTCTTGTTTCTTGGGATTCTCACTGCATCGAAGCCTGCAATCATTCAACCATGTCGCAAGGAAATAGCAGCAAGAACCAAGTTCACCATGTGTACTTTTTGTGATGTTACAATGCAACGTTGCATTGCACACCAAGTTTTCCTCCCTTTGTTTGCACGGTTTCTTGTCTGCAATTGTTGTTATGGTCTTTTCCAACTACACCCAAAATTCACCCTCGCTCACACAGCAAATGAAGAAAACTAGTGGTGGCAAATAGAGAAAAAACTTTCTCCTCTGTACAAATCTACTCCATTCCGAAAACAACAAACAGGAATAAATTATTCAAACGGACTTGTACGCACAGTACAGCCCCATGTCAAGCTGCACAAAAAGTCTCTCTTTTCCTCCTTCTCCAACTTGCTTTCTCTACACCACCACCGCCAGACCAAAACAACAAGAACAAGAAAAAGCAAAAGTCACTTGGACCAAATCTGGTCTAAATGAGCTCATTTTTCTATTGTCTTCCCCTGGCGAATTTGTTCCGTCAGTCCGACCTCTTTCTCAGAAACAACATCCCACATTCCCATCTCATTAAGCCTTTCTTTATATACGCCGACTACATTACGTAAAAGCAACTTGAACTCAAACAGTGGCCTCATCTGCCAGCCCGCAGTTTCCAAGTTTGCCCTTTCTAAAATCCAAGCCGCTTCTATGGGTTGTCAAGGGAAATTATGCACTTTTTCAAAGCTGACATCCGAAACAAGTTGCATTTTCCACGCATTGCTAAACTTGCATTTCTTGAAACATTTCCTTCTACTTTCATCAGCCTCCTCCAGACCGAGAAAGATGTATTAACACAAGACACGCGACGCAATTTCCAACATTACCTGTACTTTTTCCTTACTTTATTCTTCAAGGAAAAACGACTGTGTGAAACAATCACCGATTCCCGTAACAACCTTTCAACCTCAACTTTTTCGCCCTTTATTATTACCCGGCACGTAGCCTTCTCAACGCCTCATTTTCAAGAATACTCAAGTAGCAATCAACAGACGAGATGCTCCTCCTCTTACTATAATGTTTATACACGCCGTTTCAACAATGGACAAGACTTGGCCGTCTATCGAGTTCCTAATGGGAAGCCCATTAGGAATTTTTAAAATATTTCCCCTCTCGTTACATTTCCAACTCCTTCACCAGTAAAGAGATCATTTCCATTAATGCGCCACATTGTATAACGAGCCGCTTCCTACTGCCCGTTGGGGACAAACTTACCGGGAGTTCCGGTAAAGTCTTTTAATTTTCCATCACCCGGGCCGCCAAGTACTTTCCGGAGAAGATCCCAGCCCATTTGCTCTCTATTAACAACACCTATTCGAGCATTAGCAAGGACATGTATTTGAATTTATTGCCAACACCGGTGAGGAGAAATTGAATCTAATTTTAAACTACCATTCCTTTATCTTTTTCCAATATTCAGTCCATCTATCCCATTTCTTCTCCATTCTATTCCTCTTCTTCCCCAACCTCTTTTGTTCGATCCCATTTGCTCTTTGAATTCCCTGGAAGGTGTCTCCTCTAGAACCATCCCAACTGCCTCACTCCAACATCCTTTCCTATTCCCCTTAACGTCCATGTCCCAACTAATTTCGCTCAAAGACACTTTCTTCTTCCTTCCTCTTTGCCTTTCGTGGATCCACCAGCAGGCTTATATATTTGAAACGTTCAGTAATGCAGTGTCTTCTGGGGGAAGACCATTTTCATTTCGAATCAAAAATTCCTGATTGCATCCACCTTCCTTCCTCTTCCTCCTCTTCTTCTCAGGCATATAACATGGAAGACACACCTTTCCACTCGACATTATCTAGTAACCATCAATACTTTCCCATTTAGCCTAAACGACCGGATCCGCTAATAGCGACAGCAACTATCCGATCGCAGTCCCAAAGATATTTTCCTCCTCTGCTTACGTCCAATGCATTACGAATGAGTTTCAACTCTTCCAGCCCAGCCTTCTCCATTGTCTCCAGAAAACAAGCTTTCCAAACAAATTTAAACCTGGACCACAAACGAGCCCAGCATAAAAATACCATTTTAATTTTTTTCATACTTCTCAAAACCTTTCTCAACTCTTTCACTTGCAAACGACAACATTTTTAATAAAAACATGGCGAAATGTTCAACGTTAATCAAATACACCATCCCGGGAATCCACCAGCAAAACCTTGACTGACTCAACTCGATCCATGAATGACACGCACCGAAATGACTTTCTTCCACGACATCCACCAAGGGTGTCGAAATGAAAAAGTGAAGAATCTGACGATAACAAATGTATGTAGTGCTTTCACTGTCGACAAAATTCATAGTCACTTACACATCAGTCTCAAGTCCTATTTTCAACACAATTTCATTCTAAACTCGCCTCTCCTGCTCATTCTCTTTTGACGTTCAACTTTTCTTCCCCTTGATCTTTCTTCCTTAATTTCACCCGAAAAGCATTCCACGAATTTTTAATGCTACCATTTTCACGCTCCTGACGTATATATACCAGCCAGTTTTTACACTTTTTTCAATTACCTACCCGAATCCCCTTTCTTCCTTCTTGCCGTCAAAGTACCGACAACCCACGAGGCTTCAGCCGTTTCTCTCTTGTCTGTATTTACGCTATTTTACACCTACTTTTCTCGCCAACGAACAAGCAAATCTTGTTCTTTCTCTCATCTTCCTCTCATCCTTAAACAAATCTCCGTATGACTTTTTCACTTACTTTACCTACCATCTACGTGGATTATTTCTAGACTAGAATTTCGCAAGGATCTCGGGCAAACTATATTGCAAAATTTTACTGTCATTTACTCACAACACTCGACTTACTGTCCACCAAGTAATGAAATCCTGAAAACGACGGATTGTCACACTTTCTTTTCTTTACTTTCCCACGACAGAAAAAATACAGACCTGCAAAAACTTCTCATATCGTCTTGTTATCTTCTCGCTCGCTGAATACCGGGAATCTTGTGATACGTTCTGGAAATAAGATCCCGCAAGGCAACTTCAATAAAGCCGTGACTTACTTCTTTTCTTCTTTCAACCAAAAGCCACTTTCATCGTCGTCGTCCACAAACATTTGTGTTCTGACCAACCAATGAACCGAGAACAGTTTCGTCATAATGAAGCTCACAGTAGGCCTCGCCTCAAGACCTCTGTCAAAAACTTTGCAATTGCAGCCCTTTGCCTTTGCCGAACAAAGAATGGCAAACATCATCAAAACTTTTCCCAACTATTGTTGGTTACAATAGCGCTTTTGCGAATTTCAGCAAAAACTTTTTACTTTCATTGACGTCCATTATTATCGTGTTCCACTAGGTTCTTTCTGGAGAAACACTCTTTCTGAACCAGACCAGAAGGAAACCATTGGTATTTTTGTCCTACCATTTTCCCAAAATATTTCTCGACCCAAACTCCCAGCCCACAACCCATTCCAATCCTTTTTGAGAACAATACTCTGAACAGGTGTGCGCTGAGGACGTCCACAAAAAAGAACAAAAGCAGTCGAACACGTAATACAGTCGACTTGGCCTTGGAAAAAGATTGCTTCCTGAAACTCCAGCATTGTTCCATCCTAGAATCCTTTTAGACTAACCGACTAAAACCAAAGCTTTCACTCTCTCAGATAATTCAGCCAAAGTAAACAATAAAGAGAAAGACGAATAAAAGGAGAGAAGATCGGACCGAAATGAAAACTGGATTCCTTGCTAACTTTACGCCCAATTGACTCTTATGTAAACGGACGGATGGATGCGGCAGCCTCACGGATCTGTCCGAATGGATAAAATATCTTTCTTCTTCGACTTCCCCAAGCATCCATCATATATACCGACCAACCAAAAATTAATCGACCCAACTCCTTTCACCCATAGTAATTATGCCCTTGGAGAAAAGCAATCCGCTTCGGCTTCTTCTTCTTCTGCTTGGGCCCAATTCCCCTTATATCATTATGATCCCCATGCAAGAATGCAGCTTTATGGCTTTTACAATTCGGCGTTGCCTTGCACCCTTCTCAAGTCAGTAGTCAGAATCCTCAGTTTCTCAGTCATAATCGGAGCCAAGGGGAAATCACTACTTTTCTCTCTGCTTAATCCTATCGTCCCTCTCTGTCACAAACAACCAGTACAAATTTCCTAACATTTTATACAATCATGAAAATTTTTCCATACCCATTCAAAGAAACCATTTAATTCCTTCCACTTTTTCTCTTGACGGCTTCAAACCAGTGGTCTCTCAGGGACCATAAAACACCCTCGGCTCTCATGTTCCTCAGAATATGCAAGAATTTTACAAGAAGCCAAATGCACAAGTGTATACGTTTTTTCAAAAATCTCATTTGGGTAGGAACCAAGATAGTGGGCTGTAATGAAGATCGCAACAGGATGGCAACAGGATCTCAACATGGGATCTCAACAG
>JAQGBJ010000198.1:0-54987 GCA_034698345.1 Sphaeridia pumilis
AAAATAGCACTAGTAAAACGCTTGAATATTAATGATAGTAGTGTTTGCTAGCGCACCATTCCATTAGCACAGGAAAGCTGCAGCGAAGAACCTAAACAAATATCACGCCTTTTGACAATGTACAAGAATTTTTAACAATTAACCATCTTCCTCTCCTATAGTCGAATAAGTATAATCAATCAGTAATGGTAAATTGTATAGGCACGTAAGCATAAGATCACCATTGAGGTAAACATTCTAGAAATTGATGATCTTACAGACGACAGATTACACCATATCAGTACCTTCTGCTGGGTGGCTTTTAAGTCTATGAACCGGAAGTAGTGCTTACTCAGCTATACACACTGACATTACCAGTTAAACCCTTGCAGCCTGTCACCAACCCAGACATAACTAAACTTACAGTATTGATAAATTGTCCAAACGTTTTTAGAAAATATATCAAACACTCAGGCTATTCCGAATATAATCTATCGTGTCTCTATTATTATTACAAGTGCTCTAGATACAATTTTTTTTAGAAATCAATGACTGCGTAAGGCAATATGTGAAGCGGTTCTCCTGAATACGACTCGACAGCATAACTTTGGTGCCACTGGTGAAATTCACCACTAGAGTCAAAGTTACCGTTTACATTAGGAATACGATCTGTATGTAACGACTCGACATCAATGTGACTAAGACTGGTTACTTCTTCTCCTGCCACCTCATCCTCATCAACTTCCTGAATAACATGTTTAAACTCATTATCTCTTAAATTATGTATTAAATGTATTTCAGCTTCATCCAACACACCATTACCGTCTTCTTCATGATATTGGTGGTGATCGGAAGATCCGTCTAAACTTCTTGGTCCATCTTCAACATGGTTGTTCAACTCCAGGAACTCCAGATGAGTAGAAATGGCGGTAGGAATAGTGGCTGTAACAGCGTCGTTGTCCTCATCGTCATCATCATCGTCGTCGTCTGACATGACTTCAACCCCTTCTACTTCTTCTTGGAAGTGATTTTCATTACTAGTAATTACTACGCTTACATTATTGCTAACTTCACTATCAAAATGATACGAGTACGGTTCCTCGGAAACTAGATCAAAGTCGTCATCTTCTTCATCAGAACCCGGTGATACCGCTATCTCTTCTTCAGTTCTCGACAAGCGTGACTGTGGTGGCGGTGGTGTGTCGAACAAACGGAGAGGCACGTCGCCATTGTTGCTTCTTTTGCTAACATGGCAATTATTGTCGTCTTCGCCATCGTTAATACTCCCAGGACTATGGTCTCTCTTCCGTTTCCGATGTCGAGGCCCGTCCAGCAAAAGCTCTTGATCTCCATCCTCATCATCATCGTCTTCCTCTTGTTGAATGAGATCAAACTTCACACCACCCGCGCCGCCGTCTGACGGTAACCCAACGGAATGCATGTCATTACTAGCGCCCGACGAATAGTACAACAACTGGTCCTCCAAAGGATTCTGCTTCTCGCCACTTCGGCTACTGCTCCCGCCCTTCTTTCGCTCCGCCGATCGCTCCCGCTTCTTTTTCGACTTTTTTCGTTTCTACAAAGTTGAAACCAAGTACTGAATAATTGTCATCCTCATCAATCCATCATCAATTCCTTCTTCAGAATCTCCTCAAACTCTAGCATCTGTCGCTTACATGATGGTGCCGATACTCGCGGTCCGCTGTTTTCTCGCCGTTTTCGCCAAACTTGAGCCGATGTTGTTGTTCATAGACGCTGGACGAATTCTGCATCAGGCTCCGAGAAGTCGGTCCTGACGAGTTGAACCTGGCGGAATTGTTGGGTGCCAGCTTTAGAAGAATCGCAACCTTCGCAGTCATTCAGTCTTTTTGGTCTTCCTCCTCCTCGATTCCTCCACTGCAAGGTACAAATTCAAAACATTAGCACACTCCAACTTCTCCCTTTGAACCTCGCGCCGAAACAACCCAGCTATTCCTTGCGGCGCCCCCGCGCCGCACTCTTCCCCTCATCTAAACGCTGCTGTGAGAACCTGAGGCGCCTCTGCCCCACACCTCGCTCTCCTCTCCCCGTCTCCTCTCCTCACCAACAACCTTTAGTCAGTACGATGGAAAATTCACTCCTCTCTCGCAGTCGGCCACTACACGTCGACCCGTTCACATCCCTCCGAGATCTCCAACTCTTTCCAACACACCACCGCCGGCAGCACCTCTTCCCACTGTTTTCCCTTTAAACCAATACAAAACTATAGAGATTTCTTCATAAAAAATAACCAGTATTACGTACTTTATTTTAAAAATGTCGAGCTTTATTATATGCAACAGCAGTCGGTATCCTATCTCGAGCCGGCACGTACGTACTTGTTAACAGACGGTTACGTGTTCACAGCACGAAAGGCAGACACTGACTGACTGTAAAATCACATCCTCATCCAGACACACAGTATGTGCCTGCATTCAAAAAGCTCCTCTCGTCCTTCGCTCTCACTGCTCCCCGACGAGGGGAAGAGAGCGAGCACGGAGCTCGTCGTTGCCTTGCTGCTGGTCACAAGGCACTGAAAGAACATGAATCCAACGAGTTCACTCGTCCACAAGCTGCAATGTTCCCTCGGCTCCTGCTCTCTCTCCCTCTCTCTCCTTGCACACAAAGCTCTGCCATTATGATTCCACCTCATCCCGTCTCCCACCCACTCGGCTGGAGTGTGCTTGTGCATAAGAAAAGCACTGCGGTTCTTCGGGGGCCGGCCATCAAAAGGAGGAAAGGGGGTCGACATGACCGTCTTGTCTGTTTTGGCCTCGATTTCAATGCAGGCAATTCAATCTGCAACGCATGCGTTGCATAGTCAACCCTTGTTCAAGCAGTCGGGAGACTCGACAGTTGAGGTAGTTGGGTGACGGCCAAGGAAACCAAGCCTGTGCTAATTTTAGCGAGATTTCAAAATTTTGAAAGTTGTTTTGGTTTTTGCTAGTCCCAGTTCTTACTCCGGAGTAAACAAAACTCGGTTTCAGTTACACTTTTCCAGGAAATGAGTGATTTCATTGGGATTTTACGAATCAACGGAATGTGCTCGTAACGGTTCTGTTTTGAAAAATATGAAATTCTGATCGTTAGTTCAAAACAACAGTCAGTTTCTTGAGCTTGTTGGTAAACATCAAGAGATTGAAGATCAAGAGGTGTTTACAGCAAGAAGGCAAGGCTCCTGGCATCAGCTGTGAGGGTGGCAAACCGGAAGTGAATTGCGTTGTGAGGAAAGTTTAAGATTATGTTCATCTCATGTAAGTTGCCGTCCTTGCCGTCGTCGCAGTTTATACAGGCAGAATACGGCATTTTGCCAAATGTCAATCAGATTTCGCGAGGGTATTTTTGGAAGGTATGCGCATTTGATTGAATGTATTTTGAAAAATTACGCGTTTAATTGTTGTTCTGGAGATCAGAGTATATATGAGCATTTATGTGATCAGTGAACAGCTGTTTGATCTGATTGAATCGTAGAAGTTGTGTCATTCAAGCGCTGATGCGCAGTAGGTTTAAGACTGACTGAGTGAACTTGGTCAAATAGCGCTATTAAATCAGTCAGTGCAAGGTTATTTAGTGATTAAATTTGAACAAGAAGTGGTGAGAGGAAAGGCGAAAGGGGAAGAAGATGTGTGTGATTATTATAAAAACGGCGAGTTCATTAGAATGTCGTGGGGCTAAATGCTGCTATTTTTACTTGGGGGAAACTTGAATTTTAATGTTTTGGTAAATAGAGCAGTCACATGATCTAGGTTTGTTGTTTGTGATGATGTTTTTGACCATTTTTGGGGACATAAGAAATATCATTAGCTCTTATAGCAAAGCGCACAAACTTGTGAGTTGAAACAGAAAGGGAGTTAGTGCCAAAGGTTAAGTTCGGTTATTTCTTTGGATTTTCAGAACTTATCGTCTAATTGATTGATACGGATCGGCGATGACTTGAAGAACGCTTTGGAGTAATGTTCTTGAATCTGGTGCGAGGCCTGGCGTCCTCGGGCAAAATCGTCGGAACTGCTACCGTCAAAGCTGTCAAGGGCAAAAGACTGATTCCGACCAGGGCAGCGCTGGTTTTGGTAAGCTGATTGTGAAATATTGATGAATTTTTGAAGGTTCATATTGCAATGCAGGGAATTAATGGAGTATGTACTTATACTTTTAGACGCCCACGGCCGTTGATCGGGTGAAAAGGTTATTGGAAAGCAATCCTGAAGCGGTGAGTGGTCTTTAGTTTAGCAGCAATGGATTTTTGTTTGATGCTATATGAAGTGAAGAAACAAGTTCTGAAATGTTTGGCTTTTCAGATTGGCTTGAAGATCGGCGTTAGGCAACGAGGCTGCAATGGACTGAGCTACACGTTGGAATATGCCACGAAGCGGACGCCTATGGACGAAGAAGTCGTACAAGATGGTGAGTGCTCACAAAACTACCATTTTGATTTCGGAAAGCTCTTTTAGAACGAAACGGTTTGAACTAACTTGTTGACAGTGCAAAAACCGTGTGTGGTTGACCATGTTAAGAAGTAACCAAATTCAACCCTTCATAATTTCTCAACATTCGTTCCTTTACTTACAGGTGTGAGAGTCCTAATTGACCAGAAAGCCCAGCTGACACTGTTGGGAACGGAGATGGACTATCAGGAAAATGTGCTAGCTTCAGAGTTTGTATTCAACAATCCTAACATCAAAGGTACCTGCGGATGTGGAGAAAGTTTCTCGATATGAGCATGAGCCGCCATGGTAGCTGCATGAATAAAGTTGGCCACCTGATGAAGAGGAATATAACTTTTTTATAGTCACTCGAGTTGGTATAGTCACACTTGTTATTTATCGTGTACAAATGATAATAAATAGAAGCGTTCGTAAAACATTTAACGCAGTTAGTTGTTACAATCGTACGTCATAGATACTTATAGGATTCTTTGCTATCATCTTGAATATGGATCTGGTACACGAAACAGTCGGTTGATCAATGTACCTGGCAACTAGGTCTACAGTATAATGTTAGCTACAAACCAATATTTAGGGATAGTACAACAATAACATTTTCAATAGTCATCATCGGCATCGTCGTAGATGTCATTTTCAGATATCATCTTGAGGTACTTCGGAGGTTGCTTGATAGTCATGCTTCGCAAAGCTTCAGCCAAGTCACTAGATGCTTGTGGGCTGATCAAGTCATGAAGGCTCTGTAATAACAAATATTTCAGTATATTTACATGTTTATACTCTCAATCTCCTGCAAAAATACGGTTAAACCAGGAAGCATAACTCTGACCTTGGATTTCTCGTTCATCACGATTTCGACCAGAGTCTTGTAATGAATTTCCGATTCTAAGACCCTAAGATCCAGTTCCATTCCTTTGTTAATTTCGGCATACCAGCGTATTTTGATGTCTTCCTTGAGGCCGATACCTGTGACAGACACATGACGATTTAGACTTTGAACGAACAATTTTTTCTCGATTTCTATAACTCTGTACACAGCTTACATGGTATAGGAAACGATCCACGAATCGCCAGCTTCGGAATCAACAGAAACTTGAGCAGTCCAGGCAGAATATGTTCTTCCGGAGTAACTACGAATCTCCCCAAGTCAATTAAATAGCAATGCCAAAAGCGACAGTAGGTTCCTTGGGTCGTCGGGCCAGAACTGACAGCTCGATACCAGTGATTCGCTTCTTGATCGTCCATAGGTGTTCTTCGATCAAATCTTGGTTGCCATTTCCCCCTCTTATCTTCTCTCATCATCCGATCCATATCTTTCCAGGTGTGCAAGTAGATGAAGCAAAATTCTCCGACTTCGGGTAAAAACTGCCTCTTACAGACACCCCTTGCCTCATTTGTCTTCATCGCTTTTTCACAGTGTTTATCCAGTATCTTCCGAAGCGTCCTCTGGTACGTTATAAAGGGTTCGCTAATGATTATACCTGTCCAGTCTGTAGGACTCGCGAAATGTCTCACTCGAACAGTGATTTCCTCGCCTGGCGGAATCAAGCCTACAGGAACATCTATCTCCTTGTAATGAAATCCCTTGATGGTATCACTCCAATCCTCATCGTCAAAGCCGTCAGCCCTCAGCAATGTGTCCGATTTGGTTCGCATCATATTGATTTGATACTTCTTGATAGCCTCCAAGTATTGCTTGTAAAACTGCTGGCTCCACTCGATCAGATTGTACTCCACCATGAACTTGATCGCCTCTCGATCTCCTTCACAAGCTTTCGATATAACTTCCATTCCTCTGGTACTCCAAGGGTTCCAGCTTTGGTCCATCGGTACTTGATTGCCTGTGGGCATTTAGAAACTTTCAAAGACGTACAAGACTTTCTGACCAGATATTTTGTAGTCTAAATTAGTAGACGTAATAGGACATCAGACGAGCATCGACGATACCTGAACAAAGGATAGCCCGCTGTACAACGTCTTTCCAAGCGACCATTTTCTGCTTTTTCTTTAAAGGCTCAGATTTAGAAGTAAGGAAGCTCTCCACCTGCAGAGGTCTGGAAACGGACACCATCATGGGTAAGACTCCTTCAACCTGAGAAAATCACATTAAAACATCAAGAAGAAACATTCGCATAAGAGCTCAAATATACAGTAAATCATCCAAATAGCAGAATTAACCTTACCTTAAGGAACCCGTATTCATGCTCGCCTATTAGCAGATCCTTGAGCTTCTTAGACAGCATTGAGTTTGCCTCTTCCGGTATTCCAGGTACCTGAACCATCATTCCGTAGATGGGCTCCTAGAAATTCAAGAAGAGCTGTTGAAGTACCAGCATACGAATAGGAATCAGGGATAGTGCTACCAGCCTCACATGACGAATCTCGTTAGGAATCTTGAAACACTCATAGTACTGAACCCGGGCCTTATCACCAAGATCGATGAACAAAACCACAACTTCGCCGTTTACAAAGGTCTCTTCAATGATGCCTCGATTGATGTAAGTTCCTCCGTCCTGTCTATAAGGCGTCACGACCATCTCTCCCACTTGTGGTGGTTGCTCGAAGTTTATGACTGTAAACCAAAGAATATCAACGTTAAATATACGGATCGTATAACTTAAAAATTCTGTCACTACATCTGATGGCACTTGCGGAGATTTCGACGATGCATTTCAACCACTTTGTCATTCATGGCTTCAACTTTGACTTGATCCTGTTTAGCAAAGACGGTCATGGTAGATAAATTCCACAGATGAGAAACGTAAACTTCGTTTCCAGAGATCAGAGCTTCTGAGAATCTCTGTATTGGAAAAACAAATGGGCCTTCCTCCTCAGCATCGTGTCTTTTACTACGCCGTTTGATACTAGCATTTTCATCACTGGAACCGCTCGATTCTGCTTCAGAAGTCGACATTTTGGTAAAAAACACTACGCTCAGCTAATTTAGTTCACATTAGAATCTTCAAATCTGCCTTCCAGTCTCCTGCCTAGATTACAGCCACGGAACTTTCTGATCGGATGTATTTTCCAAGCAGTTCAACCACCAAATCAACGACGGAAAACTAAAACTACTGACTCATGATAGCCACAACTGTAATTGAAAGGTCTATATTTACAAGAATTGAAAACAAACAGCTTGAAATCACGCACGAAGGCCAAAGTGTAATCAGTTATTCAAAGAATTCCAAAAACGCGAGCAGCATGGGATTTCGCGCCGCTTCCGGATTTAAACTTTAGTAAAATGACGCAAAACCCGCTTCGAACGTTTTCTCTCACATGCATAGCTGTTAACCGAAGGGCTATATTTTGTGAACTTAAACTTTATTGTTTTCAACATTGACTTCAACATGTCGTCATATTTAAACTTTGACCTTGCTAAGCATCTGGCTCAACAATGTCGCTTTGCCCAAGTCTCCTTTGAGCTTCAATTTTCCAGTCATGAACGCTGCGGTCGGGTTGAGATCCCCAGAGAAAATCTTGAGGAAGTTGGCTTCAGAAGCCGTTAGGATGACATCAGCCTTGTTCGGCGAAGCGCCAGACCCAGCAGCACCGTCGCCATTCTTCAGGTCAATGAAGAAGCTTCCACCCTCTGTTGATCAGATGTACATTTAGTTGAAATTGCTTTACTTCTCTAAAGCTGCCAGTATTTTTTCTGACAGTAACCTTTGACGTCAAACTGATAGACAGCTTTTGTGGACTTGACAATGTCCCCAGTGATCTTTGGTCCAAGTTTAGTGAAGATGTCGGCAAGACCGCTAGCTGCTGGTGCACAGAACGTCCTCGTGTTCAAAATAGCGTAGGACGTTGTGTTGAGCAAACGTTGAGGTCCAACTGACTTTGTAGAGACTGTGGACCTATAATAAAGTATAGTCAAGAAAGCTAAAACATAACGTTTTTATTTTCAAATGTTAAAACAACTGATTTACATCATCTGAGCGCTGCGCTTCGCCAAATTCGAAGCGGCAGCTGGAACAGCTCTTCTAGCGGCGCCATTAACGGCATAGACAACGAATTTTCTGAAACATAGAATCACAGAACGTCCTTGATGATAACCATTAATAGTGATTCTAAGTAAAAGAAGGTATAGTAAGAGAATAATGTTAGTTACCCAGTATTTTGAAACATGTTGGAGATTTATGAACTTTAAGGAGGCTTTAGAACTTGAACGACTAGGTGTGCAAACGGTTTGTACTTCAAATCAGCTGCCTACGGCACTAAATCCACACAGCGTTATAATCTTATCTAAATGTTGACCTTTGGTAAAACAAGCTCGAGTGCGTAAAGGCTTAAATCTCTGACAAACAACTCGATTGTACAAAGGAATTTAGTGACCTTGATTTCTTGTGTTGTTTACAAGCACGAGATTGAACAGGCGCCAGCGCTGGGGTTCAGCAGAGAAAAACACTGTAAAGCTAGAGTTTGCAATCGTCATGTCATGTGAACATGTAAGCATAGTACTGCTGACTACAGCTACAGCTGTAGTGGTAGTAGCACATGAGTATAGATTCACAACACAAAAAAGGGCAAATATTCGCAAAAATGACACGATTTATTTGATGATGCGGCAACAACGATTTAGAATTCCGACTTCGGCGAGTATTAGGTAACAACAGGATTGTTTAAAGCTCTAAAAACTCTTATAGAAAAAACAAAATGTGAAAAAATTTACAGCTTGGACTTGGCTTTTCCAAGAAGATTGCTAAGTTTCATGGCTTTGGAAATGTCTCCTTTGATTTTGAGCTTCCCGTTCATAAAGGCAGTGGTGGGGTTAAGGGATCCTGAGAAGATTTTCAAGAAGCTTTCTTCATTGGCAGTAAGGGTGACATCGGGTTTGACTGGAGAGTCGCCAGTTCCAGCAGCGCCGTCGCCGTTCTTGAGGTCGAGGTAGTATTTAGCACCCTCTAGAATTTTGAAAATTACGGTTAGTTGTATTCGCTGCTTCCAATGAGCTATGCTTCGTTTCACAAAATGTTTCACTTCAAATACCTTTGCAATCAAACTGAAAGACTGCTTTAGTGTTATTCACAACTTCAGCATTGACCTTCTGTCCTAACTTGCCAAAGATATCGGCAAGTAGGCCTCCTGTAGTGGCAGATGGTCCATCTGACGTTGAGCCAGCGCTGCTGGACTGAACTCTGGGTGATGGCGGTGATGCACCAGGAGCACCCGCAATGACGTACTGACTAGCGTGAACTGAGCTGTTGAGGTTTTCATCAAGGTAGAAGTCTGGCATCAACGAATCTGCAGTACCTAAAGAGGAAAACATGAATTAATTACATTTATAACTCGCTGGAAGTGGTTGATCGACTTCCATTCAGTTTTCAGTATCTTACTCTTATCACAAGCATATTCGGTGAAATCCGTAACACCTTCTTCTCTCAGAATATCTTCGTCAATGACAAAGTTTCCAGTATATTTGTGACTTTCCCTGGACAAAATGGCGTATGCAGCATCAGCCATGATCTCCGGAATCCTGCATTGGCTAGCGACTTCCTTTCCACCGAGCATTTCCATAGCTGCTGTATGAATAGCAGTCTTGGGCCAGAGAGCGTTAGCTGCAATTCCATCACCTTTAAGCTCTTCTGAAAGTCCTAGAGCAACCATGCTCATATTGTACTTTGACATGGTGTAGGCCAAGTGGTTGGCAAACCATCTTTGGTTCAGGTTGAGCGGGGGACTCATGTTGAGAATATGCGGATTCTGACCGGACTTCAGGTACGGAATGCACACTTTTGACCTGCGGAGTTACGAAAAACTGTGAAACTGGTATCTCTCTTGTGCGCCATTCAGTACTAAACTGCATTTAACTCACATCAAAAATGTACCACGACCATTGATCTGATGCATCAAGTCGTACCGCTTCATATCCGTATCGGTTGTCTTGGTAAGGCTGATGGCGCTAGCATTGTTGATCAGAATGTCAATTCCGCCAAACTCCTTGACAGCTTTCTCGACGGCTTCAACAACTGATTTTTCATCTCGAACATCCACGATACACGGCAAGGCACGACCTCCAGCAGCTTCAACTAAAAGATTCAATGATTCAAGTTTCAGTGTTCACCCGTTGAAACCATGAAAGCTCTTACTCCTTCAGCTTATCGATACTACATACTTACTTTCTTTTGCTACAGTGTAGATCGTTCCAGGCAACTTCGGATGAGGTTCTGCGGTCTTGGCAGCAACGACAATGTTGGCCTTATCTCTAGCAAGTTTCAAAGCGATTGCTTTACCAATACCTCGGCTAGCTCCACTGATGATGACGGTTTTACCAGCGAATTTTCTGTTCGAAACAATGATCATAGATAATCACTTCAAAAATGAAAAGTCCAAGAATGAATTGTTGAGAGCTTACCCTGTATTCTGCAACATTTTGAAGGTTTCCGAAACTGCTACTGCACAGGATTTTATTTCAAATATCCCTTACGTTTGTCGTCAATTCGAATACTTCCAGGTGTGTACTGCAAAATCAAGCAAAGTCTAATTATCTCATCCGGGTTCAATTAAAACAACGGACGAAGAAAATCCACGGTCAAGTGTTTGAAGAACATGATCACGCTGTTTTCCCATCTCAAGAGAAATTTGTCTTTACTCACCAGACGGACCAATGTACAACAATGCCGTAATGCAACACGAAATTTCCCTGAAATTGATCAAAAATTCAGATGGTCATTAACTGATTCTTTCAAAAACTCAAAACAATGTAAAAATTACGAGAAAATGAAATAAGCTTACCTGCGGTACAAAGGTCGAGTGCAAACAATTTATCTGATGTGTTGTTCCGTGTTTGACAATACGACAACAACCATCGAGTAAAAGTGGCATCGAGCAAAAGTCAGTCCGCGAAATACAACATCTGCTCCCGTCAAGACCAAAAAAGTTCAAGCATCAAACGTCCGCTGCTTCTCGAATTCCTCGATGTAAACAAAAAGAAAAGTGCAGAGAGAGGAAAAAGGTTCGACTCGAAAACATAACCTCAGCTCACGTGTGAATTTAAAGTTATTTAATTCTATTGTAGTTTAACTCTAATTGATATCAAATACCAGAATGCATTTAACTATTGCTCCAGTTCATCAGATTTTCAGAATGTCTACCAAGTAACTGAGAGCTAACTCAAGTTGTGGGCAAAGCAAAAACCTTCCTCTTGTCGTCAACAAAAAGAACAAGGCTCGAAGGTGACTCGGTTTCAGGCTGAACGCATGGCATGCTCTAAGAGAGCTATGAAGCGCATTAAAGAATGCTGATGAATTGTTGTTGAAGTTAACATTTATTACTGCTTTTGCGGTAAAGGTGAGTGCATATATAGTTTCTAGTAATACGTTGAAATGTTTTTTGTTTAATAATTTATGAAATATTCCCGACAATTAGCTAAGACTTGAGAATGAGTGAAGAAATTTTAACGGGTGACATCCCTGACGAGGAAGAGGAGGGCGAGTTCATTGGGGGCTTTGACGACGATGGAGAAGGAATCTTTGGGGATATTCCGGAAATGTCTGACACAACTGACCCGTTTGGTGGGTTCTCATTCCAAATTTTTTACTAAAATTGTCCCTAAAACAATTAAGTTGAAAAAGTAATTGATTGTAATCGTTCTGTTACTTTCAGCTGCGATCGAGACGAGTCAAACCCCTGTTGTACAGCAACAGCCTTTCAGGCCCACAATGTTCACTCAAAATGTTGTTCAGACTCCAACTTTTGTTGTTCAAGCACCTAGAATATCTGGTCATGCCACAGAGATCAACATCCAGAACTGTCAGTTGTGTCGTCAAGTATTTTTGAACCGTCAACTGCTGCTCGATCATGTGCACACTTTTCACAATATTGACACTGGACATGTCCTGGCTAGTTCCGCCCCCAGACCTAGTACAGCAGCGACGAATTCCGCCTCATCTGGTCCTACAAGGGTACAACAATTGCCTGTCAATGCCATTAGACAACCGAACATTGTCCGTTTGAGTCCTGCTAGAACAACAAATACTCTGGGATTCCAAGCCGTACCTGGAGCAGCACCTGGAGCAAGGGCGACATTCCGTATACAGCCTCTTTCATCTGTGGGACAAGCATATGTTAGACCGCCTGTGCTCACTAACCAACCTCGAATAAGTATTAGTCAGTTAATACGCAACAAACAGTTGCAACAGGCTCAAGGAATATCGCGAGTAACACCAGTACTCAACCATCCAAGTGCTACGCTGCCTACAACTGCTTCGGCAATACCTCAACATCTTAAAACAGCACTGACAGCATCTGGAGCTCCTCTACAAACAGTCCGACCTGCAGGCCAACTGTTCATGCCGATAGCAGCGAAAAGTCCCGTAGTGTTGGCGAAGGAACTTAATTTTGAGAATGCTGCTAGCTCAAGTGTTAGGGATGGACCGAAATCAAAATATGTCCTTGCTAGTACGTCACTATTTGCCGATGGGCTTGATCAGGAGTAAAGTATTCGGTGGATAACATTTTTTATCATTTATAGGTGACTCCGGTGTGGGCTACAATTGCAGAGAGTGCTGGAGGCATTTTACGACAATTGTGGAAGCCGAGAATCATGTTGCGGAAGTTCATTCAGCTAATCAGAAGTGCAAATTTTGTGGAGAGACTTTCCTCGATCTCGATTTTCTTCAGGTACACTTGGAAGTATCGCATTACGGCAAGACGCCCACATCGTTAGCCAATGGTACAGTTCCTTTACTCTGCAAGTACCCTCTAAACTTTGGATTGTCATATTTCTAAACGTTGTACTTTTGTAGCTGAAGACACTGGTGAGCAGCTAGACGCTAGCTCGAAACCAGTTTCTCCGGAAATCATTACACTATCAGATGACGATGAAGCTGAGGGAGCACCTATATGTGATATACCCAAACCCAGAGAGTCTGTCTCAATGGCCGCAGCAAGTCCTGTACCTCAGTCGACCTCGCCCACGCCTGCTTGTCACACAACTAGCTATCTGAAATACGTCTCACTCAATGGCTATTTAACCCAGGAACAACTTGAATTTGCTGGCAAGATGATTGGTGAGTGAGGATAGATGCTTTAAGAGAATCGAAGATGTCGAAATGAATGTTTTGTTTTGTATTCTTTGTAGAATCTGAGGGAACTTTCGCCCGCTGTAAAATTTGCAACAACAAATATTCTTCAATGTTCCATGCCAAAAGCCATGTGCGGCATACACATTTAAGAGAATATCACAAATGTGCTATTTGCGAGAGAAGGTTCAAGAGCAAACTTAAGCGAGATCAGCATCGGGTTGAAGCTCACCCTGAAGCGCCAACCGGCAATTTTTCCACAAAAAGTCCATTGAATCCCAGCCGCCCTAGTAGCGCCAATCCTGTAAACGCTTTCACTGAAACTTGGTCTCAAGAAAAGATGAAATCTCTCACCACTGGCGTGTTCAATGCTCCTGTCTTCGTCAACTCAGCGGTTCAGTCTCTGATAAGTAAGTATTGCTAAGTGATATATACAATGTATCTAACAGCTTAATATTGAAAGCAGAACCACGTTTATCTCGTTTGTGTTGTTCCATAGCCCCTTCTTCGAAAACACATGGATTCTACGCATGTGAACGCTGTAAAAAGGAATTCAAAGCTCAAAAATATTGTATGCAGCATGTGCGAGCTGTACATTTCAGCAAAAGCAACTTATGCTCCAGATGCTTGTGCTTTTACGAAAACGTCTTACTTCACAGGCTCTGCTGTACGGGAGACAGCACAGGTAAGCAAACCCGACTAGAATGTTCCATGAATCCCTTCGATTGTTTTATTCTGTGATTTTTTAGGAGCTACAAAGTTCGTGCCTTCCGTCGAATCCCTTGTCTCAGTTATGGAAGACATTGTGGTCACGGGCAACTACCTTGGTCAGGAGGCGTACTCGTGTCGATTATGTAATAAAAGGTACGACAGAAAGTACTTCACAGAATCCCACATCTGGCTTGAACATTGTCGAAGCTTGTGGACGGCCTTGGCTGGCGCTGAAACAGCTGAAACTGTTTATGAACAGTTCATTCAGCACCAGAAGGTTGTCAATCCGCATCAACCTGTAATGCAACAGTTTCTTGGCAGTAAGTGTTTAGTAAAACGTTGTTGTTGACAAAAAAGATACTGGTGGACCAGCCAAAGTAGCCCCCCTTATTGCGCTTAATAATGTTCGACATGTTTCGCAGGTCAAACCCAAGCCGGACCAGTAGTTCCAGCAAACCTTACACCAATTGAAGCAAGCGACTCAGTTTCAGCACTGACACCCGAAGTTTCTTGGCACGAAGACGATTTCGATCCTACTTTACAATGCGAAGTGGAGTTTGCTGATGAAGAAAGTAGTAATTTACTTCAGTCGGAAGACGTTACTGATGATCGTACCATTACTTCTGGTGCTGTAAGAAGTCAACTTGGCAAAGAGCTAACGCCGGAGGAACTACTAAATTGGAGTCGAAAAGCTCTCAAATATATACGTAAGGGGCTGCATACACTGTTTCAAAATTTCATGCAGTCTTGAACTTATTGTTTCTTATTTTGTTGAATTTTTGCAGGTGAAAAGGGTGGGAAGTTTGTTTGCATAATTTGTCAGGAAGTTTCAAAGTTACGAACATCGTTGGTTGACCATGTGAGGGAAACGCATTTGCTGAAACGTCAAGCTACTGGCTCTGGCGAAATTCAGCAGCCCATTGCGTCTGAAAATGGACCAGATCGCCGTATGTGCACTATTTGTTCGGAGGAGTTCCAGACCGTAATTGAGAGAGAAAACCACGAGACTTTTTGTGCTACTACACGTGAATATGTCGATACGCCAGGAGAACGTTCCATAGTTCCTCAACCACCAACTATCGTACAATCGCGCAAAACTTCCAGTTTGGATCGTGCAATGAAATTCACGAAACAAGAAGGTCGAGAGTATGCATGTACTGTATGTTCCGTCCGAGCAACCAAAATGTACCGGCTGCTGGCTCACATAATTTCGATTCACTTTGGCGAAGAACCCACTGAGACTGATAAGAATAAGTGTGGAGGTTGTGGCAGAAACTTTGCTACGCCCGGAGCGAAATCTATGCACGTAAAGCATTGCAAAGTCAGCAAACTGAAGAAAATGAACCAATCTTTAAAGCAAGTCAATACAGTCAATCACCCTCCACCAGTAGTGAAGCCAACTGAACCAACGAAAGCCACTGCTGTTGTAGAACCTCAAAGGTCCAGATACGGCCGCAGCTACGGTCGCAGAGAAGATCCTATTGCGACCGCAAAATCAGGGTCTGAGCGCTCCAATCTACTGGTGCCAGACACATGGAACAGCGATCTGACTGGTCTCTGTAAGTATGATGAAATTTTTCGCTAGATGGAGTGGTAAAAATTTTGAGTGTTTGTTTCTCGTTACAGTGCCATACAAAGTTGCAGAGCATAAATTCTTGCGTTGCACTGCCTGCGAAGTACTAATTCCTGACACACAAAACGGTGATGATCACTTACGAAAATTCCATGGAGGTATTCAGCTGTACAACTGCACGAAGTGCGAAGCTGTCTTTTTGACGGGCACGGTTAGAGATGAGCATCAGATTGGATGTCAACAGGAAATCACCGGTAAGTTTGTTGATCTGGCTGAAAAATGTTTATTGTAGTCATGATATTGATGATTTTCATTCCTTTTTTCTTTCGACCATCAGAAGAAGAAACGGAAGCCCCGTCTTCGCCAAACATCGGTTACGAAAATGATGGCGGTGCTGATGACTATTCACACCCAGTCACTCCTTCTCCACCATCACCAGAAGTACACGTACCGATGAAATCGGCATTGAAAAAAGTTTCGCCCAAGAAGAAGTCGAGTCCGTCAGCGGCAAAGAAGATCAAAGCTGTTGCTAAAAGCATCGTGAAGAAATACGCTACATCGAAAGTCACCAGGAATGCAAAAGTCATAGTACCTCAGAAACTTCAAAAGGCTACTGAATATTCGCCCATCTCAGCTGGCGGCCATCAGACGCCGAGATCAACTCGATACAGAATGCTTTCGTCGAAAAATGATACGAAGGTTACCAAGCTCATGAAACCAGTTAGAGTTCGAGGTTTACTTAAATACCGCTGCGCAAAATGTACGAAACAACCTAGCAGAAAAAACCCTCTTGAAATTCACATACGAGTCGTTCATTTTAAAGAAAAGCCTCTTGGGTGTGTAATGTGTCAAGAAACTTTCTCAAATTGGAAAGCGTTGAACAAGCATTTCAACAATCGTCATCCCGAAAGTAGGGAAAACGATGAATCTGATGAGAGTGACGTGAAATCAACCTCTCCGGAACCGAAGAAGATCTGCATTGAAAAGTTCCAGTGCAAGTTGTGCAAGGACACTTGCAACGATATTCCCATGGTGCGGTTCCATTTAGTGAGCGAACATTGTAAGCAACTGATCTTTTTGCTCTTGTAGGTGTAGGTGTTCCTGATACTCTATGAAGCTGCAGATTTTGAATGGTATACGTGAATATTCTGAATCTTACAGCTGGAGAACTCCAAGCAATGGGAAAAGCCGACAAATTATTCAATGATGCTGAGAAAGTTGCTGAAAGTTTAAGTGTACCTGTTCGCGTGGAGATAACTCCGGATATATCCGAGCAGCAATATTCAAAAGCTACAACAGGTAATCGCTAAATCATGTTCTTTCTCGTTCTGAAATGTATTTTCAAAGATGTGTAAATTCTTCCGTATCGTACAGCATCAAAGAGAAAGCAGAAACCAGGTCCCGTACGATCAAAGTCGAAGCCATCCAGGCCCACGGCATCCCTCGAAGCTGAATCTGTAATTGATTGGCGGACGTTGTCACCTCCGAAAGTATTCGTGGATGAACGTGTGGTTCTTCAGTCAATCAAGAGTGACGATAGAAGAACTCCTCCGTGTACTGTCCGCATTGAACTGTTACGAGCCAAGCATCCAATGCCAGAAATCATGCTAGGAGCTGCAAGGCGTGCCATAGGCAAGAATGCAATGAAATGACATTATGTGCTATTACTTGATGTCCCTACGAAAGCTCAAACTCATTTATTTTTCTACTTGCAGATAAAGTGATGCCACGTTTGTACGTGTGCCAACTGTGCAACAAACAGTTCCAAACTTCGTCAGGGTCCATGAAACATGCCCGACGAGTTCATCTTGGAGAGTACATTCAATGCCAGTCCTGCCAAAAGACCTTTAATGAAGAAAATAGGCTTGCCAGTCATGAAATTACGTGTGCCAAAATGAACAAGGCTCCGTCTTCAGTTAAAGAGAAACCACCTACAAAATCTAGATCTCCTGCCCCAGGAACTCAAAATTACGCCAATTTTCCAGGTGGGTTAGATCCTGACCTTCTATCAAGCATTATGCCACTAGCCCCAATTTCGCGTCCTGGTCCGGCGTCCTCTAAGAAGAAGCTCAAGAAAAAGAAAAAGAAGGTCTCTCAAGCAGCTATCAAGTTCAATTTTGCCAAGAAATCCACTGATTAGATAGATGTCCCTTTTGCGACACGTGACCATACACATTGTACGCGTCGAACTGTTAGGGTAATCTGACTGACTGATACTGATATTTTTGCAAAAAACTTCCACTGGAGCTTGAACTAATGAAACACGTATAGCGTAGTCTATGGAGGGTAGGGTGAATACAGCTGTTTTCTCTGTTTCGAAATCTTTGTTTTCTACTTTTATATTTGGACTGACCATGTTATATGATCTGCTTATTTGTCATTAACTATCGAGTAGATTATTCTTAAATATGTTGGAAATGAGAGCAAGCAGGGCTTGTGTGATGTAAAATCCTCAACGTTTATGACAATGGATTGTTCCTATTCCCTATCGTAGGATGTAGCACTAGAAGGATAGAGGAAGATGTTATTTCTAACGAGTTGTCATTAATAATGAAAAATCGTTGAAAGTGAACAACACTTTTAAGATTTGAAATGGTAAAATTCGTTTTAATGCATCGCTTTTGCAGTAATTTTAAATTCATAGCCATTGACTTTTGTTTTGGTTGATTGAAGATTTAAACTCGCAGCCGCTAACATGACGCACACAATCGTTGTTTACATTTTCCACCGACCACATGTGCTTCTGCTGTCTGACTTCTGACGCACATTTGCGGGTGCAGGAATTACAACTATTTTAACGATAGATAATAGGGTTTCAGTCCCATTACACATGTACTAACACATACACCATAGTTTTAAACATTAAATAAGTAATATATGTGAATAACATCTCAAAAGCTTCGTTGAAGCCAAATACTATCATGTTCGTCAAAAGCAGGTACCGAACAGCTTTAATGAAACGAGAATCCCGGTCAACTTCCAATTGTTTTTACAAGTGTGATAAAAGCACTAGACGTCGGTGTACCAGAGCAAATTGTAAAGTACCTGTTTGTAGCGAGCACAGTGATCAAAGGAACCTTTGTATTGATTGCAATCGAACTGATCTTTTTGCTACATTTTTGAACGGTAAGAACGCGATCGGTGCATGAAGTACACCTGGAATCTCAGTCAAATTATTATCGAATCCATCGTTTAATATTTGCAGTTCCTTGTTCATCAGAAAAGCAAGGCAGGTGCCGAATCTGTCCAAGCAGAGGAAAAGTGTCGAGAACCGTCTGCGACTCATGCAAACGCTTTGTTTGTGCTGACCACCACAAGAAGATCATCTGGTGCGTATGCCACAAGACTGAAAAGGTTCAAAATAGGCTCCTTTTAAGCAGCTCCAGTTCTGGTGGAGCTCCAAAGCTTGACGTAACTAAGAAAGCCCTCGTTAAAAACCCTACCACGAAGAAAAAGTCCAGTAAGGTCATAGCTGAAATCTCAACGCCAACGATCAACAAAGATCAAAACCATGAAACACTGCATGAGCCGGCGGAGGCGCAAGGTACATATACTTCTGCGGTCATTTACCAACTTGACAAGGGATCTCAGTTTGATCATAATTTAGTTGTATTGTAATGAATCATTGTTTGCAGCTGGCAGTATTCCAAGCCCCATACTGAAATGCTCCAAGTGCCGTACCAGCACCAGAAGGACCTGCGGAAATAAGGAATGTGGTGTGCCCGTGTGCGGCAAGTGCAGCAAGAAGTATATTGTTTGTGGCGAATATCCTCCGAAATCTAATCGTTGTTATTCAGGTACAGACTGAGCAATAAACCAGACTCTGGTGGAAGCATTATGTTTACGTCTTCAGTGAAAATCAGGCATGATTATGGTTTTATATAGGTTTGGCTCAAGTGACTTCATCAAGACAAGGCAGATGTGCTCTGTGTGACCGCAGAGGGAAGGTTTCTCAAACAAACTGCGACATTTGTAGACGGTTTCTATGCCTACCACATCGGATCATTAAAGTTCAGTGCCACCATCACGACCCCCCAGAAGTGTTCAAGTTACGCCGCCGTCGCCGTATCAACATCAAAGTTGAGCCTGAACCTGATCCTGAACCAAAGAAAACTACCACACGAACCTTTATCAAATTCGACTTTCGGAAGAAGAACAGCCCACCATAGAACGTGATCAACGTTTCTTTCTGACTGAATCATCAAAATAGCGATTCAAGATTTTCGGCTGTAGACATTATTCCACCCGAAACTATCTGCTTTTGTAGAACGGAAAAAGTAAAAAACAGAGACTTCAGTCTTTTTTGGTTTTGATGGAACTATTCGTTACGGTTTATTAATGGCACTCGTTTGAGTAACATTTCAGTATTTTAGTGATGTAAATTGTGTTACAGCGAAAACGGTTTTCAATTCTTATCAGTACTTACAAATAACTCGTTCAGCATCTTCATTATTGCTGCATCCTGGACGGATTCAAAAGGCAACTGGATTTTCATAAGACACTGGCCATCGCAGAAATCTCGTATGACTCAATAACAGTATCATTTCATAATATAGCACAGGTTGATTGATTAGCGATGAATAACACGATGATAGATAGTTTATCTCCTCTACTCTATTACACAATTAACGAATCTACGTAATTCTTAATGAGCTTCTACATTCAGGATCGACTCAAAATAGCAGTCGTATAACATAAGTTAAGGGAACAAATCTGGACCAAAACCTCCAGATGTCACTGACTCATGACACTGGGATAGTCAAAGGCAAAATAATGCACAAAATGATTAAAACTAGCTACAAAATCAAAATGGCAGACAAACGCAAAAGAAGCTGCCCAAAATAATCACGATGGAAATCACAACTGATCATCGAAAAAGGCACAACCAAAGCCGCTTATAAATAATGTCGAAAGAACGCGTATTTCTGTGAATCATTCTTCTATGGAAGGTAGATCTAGAGTTTCAAGAATTTCCATTGTGATGTCCGTTTGAGTAGAAGCTTCAGCACTAAACAAAAGAGAAACCATAGCGTCAAGGGAATCAAGGTTCATCTTCCTGATGTCACTGCACAGTTCCGGAGGGTTGTTGATCAAATTCAAGCTTGGTGGATTCGACTCATTGGATTCTGATGACGACTCGTATTTTGCTGCAGCGGAGAGTTTTTCTAGCTTTCTTGCGACCTTGATAGAGGACGATAGCTTTTCTTTATCTATTGGTGACAGCTCCAAATGCCTGCAAATCGGGAACCGTTTGAAAATTAGAATCATTGCAACATTATGATACTAATATGGGGCCTGAAGAAACTCACTTCAGTAGCCTCATTTCCCTGTTGGACAGAACCAAGGAAGACGTTGATGCAGAATCCAGCTTAGCCCTCAACTCAATCAAATCGGCATTGTTCTTTCTCATCCTTCTTTTTGATTTGATCTCGTCGGCGTTAATATGACACATTATATTTTCGTTGCACAAATCTGAGAACAGCACTGAGTTCTGACGGACTGCGTCTTTCAATTTGGAATACACTTCTGGTAGTAAGAGCACGTCGCAAGCAGCATAAGCAATCATTGTCTTCGTCAAAGGACGACGAGCCCAATACTTCTGGTCGTGTCTGTAAGCGCTCTGAAAATTCAGATAACAAACGTTACTTATTTTCCCTACTTCAGGACAACAATGCACTTGTACCTTTATTTTATCTTTGAGCGGGTTCTCTGGAAGTCGATAAGCCTGGCATAGACCATTCAAGCTTGAATTTTTAACTTTAGATTCCGTTTTCCCCTTGGTATCTCCCATTTCTGCGATTATGTGAGCGGCCTGAAAAACCAAGCTTTAAGTACACACACTCTCGTTTTTGGAGGACTGACAAACTGACAATAGTCACTCACCTGAGTGTCGAATACGTTGGCCAGCTGAATTCTGCATTGGTTGTATAAATTCACACTGATATTGCGGCAATCGTGCATAACCTGAAAAAATCAATGGTAACCATTTCATCATTTTACACTGGCTATTCTTAATGGTCGGTTTTGGGGATGGCATACACGATTTGATTACCTTCACAAGATCTGACGTCAAAAGATCATGCAGCACATCCACCATTTTTGGCTCACTCATGACATCAAAAATGAAAACACTCCCCCTAATATTTCCTACCTGCATTAAGGTGATAGTACCACCTTCACCTGGCCCTATATTGATTCCCTCGCAGTCTAAACTAATAGGTTGTCCAGCTGACAAAAGTTCGTCCACTATAATCTTACATTTCCTTACATTAGCTACGATAGTCGTCTTACTAAAAATGAAATGTTTTAAAGCTTCTAAGTTCTGTTCCGTTTGTTGTGTCCCGCAACTCGTCAAATGATCAAGAAAACCTTCTGTTCGAACAACGGTTTCTTTCTTTGAACCATAATCCCTGGAAATGTTGTCTGTCAAAGTCTTCATAACTATTGAATTCAATCTCTGACTGAGTGAGGATTCACGTTTTAGCCCTGGCCTGGCTGCGCTTGCTACACTGGTTACGTTTACATTAGTATCAGGCTTTTGAGAATTATTTTCAGCAACGATATTTTCAACAATACTTTCACTTCTGCTAGCAAGAACAGCAGCAGGAGCATGACCCTTTTCTCTAATGTCTTTTTCAGCCTTATCAACCACCTCAATAGGTCTCGCCTTCAAAACTTCGGTTGGCGGTTCCACGAACTTGACTATGTTCACTATGTTGTCGTTACTGTCGCAAGTTTCCATCGACTGCCTCTGCAGATGTTCTAGAGCTATCTTGTAGCTGTCAGTCAAGGTAACGAGATTCGAATATACCTGTAAAAATTAATTGTTCAATATCTTGTACACCCATCTGGTCTCCGAATAAACGTATTTACTTACTTGAAAACACTGAGGATGAAACTTCAAAAACACAGTCAAATCCTGCACCGACTTGAAGAACTCGCTACACTCCGGAAACGTGTTGCCAATCCCCACCAACAACTGGTCCACCAACAGAGGCCCATGTTTCTCCAGATTATCTCCAAAGAACTCAACGTACTTGCAAATAGTCCGCTTGTCCACCTTCAGATTATGAATTTCCTTAAACTCCTTGGTAGGCATCTGTTGGTCAAACTCTGCCAACATAACATCTTCGTCATCAATAGTCCTGAACACGACCGGATTAGTCTTCAAGAACTGTGTAAACTCCTTAATGTGGTGGCCAGAGATGTGTCGTACTTCCGGGCTCGCCTGCGACCGATGACCCAAAAGCGACTTGATAGGAACTTGAACCCCAATCCCGTACTGAATCAACCTTGACCGAAAGTACTCAACCGCCTGGCTGTTGTAGTCCATGTTCGGCTTCTCTTTAACGACTGAAGTGCACGTATAACTGACATTCTCGTTCTCCACCGTGAAGATTGAGGGGTACAACGACAGGAACTTTTTCAAACCAGATTGACTTCCTCCAGCAATTTGTCGCATTTCCTTCGAGAACCCCTTGGACCCAAATTGGCAGCTTAGGTCATGCAGGGTTCGGCTGGGCTTTTCCACAAGCTTCTCAATGAAGAAAAGTAGCGTCAGATTTCGCAAATTTTCGTACGTTTCCGAATCCATTTTGGGGTCACCAGAGAGGCAAGTACTTGTTTCAGCTACTGTCTGAAAATATAAGAAATTTCTCAATCCCAGCTCCACCAACAACCAACTTCTCGATTCTTTTGTTCCGAATCCACAATCTTACCTTGAAACTCGGAGTTCAAGAAAATTTACGTGAAGCATGTCAAATTGATTTTTCCTGGACGTCGCCCAACAGAACAACAACAAAGCCGTGTAATATTTTATGATAACTACAACATTATGCCTAGAATTTTGATTATTATCAATCCTCAAATTCGCCGAACCTGATCAACCTAAAAACTAATTAATTAACATATAACGCTACTGAAAAATTACGGGATTTGCTCAATCTGTACGCTTCATCAAAGCGAATCAGTTTTTTGCACCAGCCCAATCAGGTGGACCGGTTATGTACATTGCACAGTATTTAAAGGGCCGAGAAATTCCTGCGGATTGACGTGATTCAAATATTTGCACACCTGCCAAGGATATCTGCTGCCGTAAGTTTCACTTGAATGAATCGCACTTCTCCCCGTGAGGAATGCGCGAGGAGCGTACAAGTTTACTCCCCGTTGAGTTGAGCGCGTCGTCCACCTCAAACTTCTCTTGTTCTTGAGCATTGAAATATATTTATACAGCTTTACGTCTTCAACGTACGGCGTACATAGATAAACATTGAACGGACGAGCTCATTCTCTATGGAGAAACCGAGAATTTAAGGCCGAATTAAGAAAATTAAGTATAATTAGGTTCAATTAACATTAATTTTACTTTTTATTGTTGAGTGCCACCAACTGCATTGCCTGTCATCATTGCTGTGTTTCTTCTTCTCCGTTCTTGAGAGTTAACGAGTGGAAACTGGATGGAAAGCGAGCCAAGATCAGATACACGGGGAAATCAGATCATTCAAAACTTTTGATTGCAACCTGAATCGTCATCAACGAGCGAATAAGATTGGGATGTGAATCGTTAATTCGTAAATAAAAGTTGGGGCGCTGCAGCTAATGCTTCATCAAGTTTTAACATTTAGAATTTCTTGGTTTTAAAGGACCGACTGACTGACTTGGCCCTGTATGCTATATGTATGACCAATTCAACAATGGAGCGAATGAAGAGTTTGCTGCGGATGCTCACATGAATAGTAGTAAGTTTGAAGTTGCTGGGGGATTTATATATATTAGGTTTTGATTGAACTTTAAGGTGTTGATGGACATTAAATCTTTGATTTTCCAGGTGGATGTATGGAACGGGCCAAGTCATGGATGAAGAATGAAGCACGCTCAGAGTCATGACTTTGTTGAAAATTCAGCAAGCATTTTGTAGCGGATGACACGTTCAAGCCTGCGAAGACCGTTGTGTTAGCGATAATGATGAAAGTATTGGTCAGGAATCCTGACTCAGGATCGACGTCCATTGTCCTTTGGAGGACGCTAACCAAGTTGAAAAGTAAGCAAAAACTAATAACGTCATGTAACTACGTGTAAGTGATTGACAAAGTTATAGAGTCAAACCTGAATTTTAATCTTGCAGTGGAAGAATGGATCAAAAGTCAATACTTGACTTGACGAGAAAAAGCCTCGCCTCAGCAAATGCCAATGCAGACTGTGAATGTTTCTATATTTTAGAAAAAGATTCTAATACAACACTCAGTCAGTCTATGTTTTCTACTGTAACGTGGGCATGTCTTCAGCTCGATTGAGGCCTTTCACGGCTGCTTCTAGTTTGTTAGGTACCTGAATCCATTGATTGTATCCAAGAGTTCCGTTTTCATTGTTAGAGGTAGCTGTTAATCCCTCCACAGCCTACTAGAATACCAGCTCGCCTCATTGTTAGAAAACATGTTATAGTCGTGAGTGGTTTTTTGCCTCTAAACTGTGTTAGATTTGATCTATTTTCTTCGCTACCTCTGTCATTCAAACTAACAAATAGTTCCTTAGCCAACAAGTGTTTAGAGTTTAAACTTTTAATCCTGTTGAGGGTAAGCTTGGTGAATCAGTGTTTTCAAACCTGGTTGGTTTCTAAAAGATACTTTGTTCGTAGATAGCCATGCTATTAATGTAAGTAAGAGCTGAAACTTTTTATATTTGAGGGCCATTATTAATCTCGTCTAACAAGTGTTGTATGTAATTTCTTGCCGTACATTATCTGAACCTGAGATGGAAAACTTAACAATCGTTTTATGTACTTTAAAAATGTATTCATTCAGGCTCATTCAGGACAGTAGCCAGAGCCAAATAATTGAAGTTGTCTATTCGGATCCGTAACGTTGTTACCCGGAATGAAATGCCCTGGCCCTCTAAGGAGATCTGTTTACCTGAAATCACAATTGAGCGGGAATTCTCACTTCTCCCCTTCGTCGTATACTTTAACACACAATGCGTGAGGAAGAGTCAAAGTTGTATCCGTCATTTCCCTTTCCTCACCACACGAAACTCTTATATTTATATGTTAAATGGCGTCAGCCTTGTTCTCTTTCACTCTCTTGCTTTTTCCACTTGCTCCAACACAAGGGATGAACGAGGGTAATTTTAGCATTGATTCCAACGGCTCACGCAAACACACACACACACACACACACAACCAGTTCATTCGTATGGAGGACGCCATGGAGGAGGTTTTTCGAAAAGCTGTTAAAATTTGAAACTTAACTGTCGTACACCATTTTCTTCTGAATGGTCTTCGGAATTGTAGAGCATCATCAGCTCAATTGGTTTCTTGTCTTTTATGTTGTGTTTGTGCGTTATTGAGTGGAAAACGACCTACACGGGGAAGCGAGAGATCATTTTTAACGGTTGGCGGAACCAGAATTATTGTAAATTCAAGTGAGTTTCCATGTGATTCGAACCGCTGGATAATATTATAAAGCTTGGCCTGTCTCTCACTCGCTTCGAAATGTTCTAACGTGCGAAAATTTTGTTTTATAGGTCAAAACCGAGTGATTGGTCGTAACGGCCGTTGATGATTATATTGATTCAGTATGTCAAAGTCAAAACGGCAGCATCAAAGCAGCAGCGGCAAAGACCACCGGAGTGATCGGATCGACAAAGGCCGAGTGGAAAAGCCTTCAAAATGTAAAATCCGGATTAAAGAAGCTCAAGCTGAATTGGCAGCAAAGATCTGTCAAACCGAAGAACATATCAGACTTGAATGTGATGAGCGGAGTAAACAGCAGGATTCAAGGATCCAAGCTCTTCAGAAACGGCTCACTGAAGAGCAAGCCAAGACCCAGCACCTGCAGAATATGGAAAAGTTGAACAGCAAAACCATCAGGGATTTGCAAACGACCATTCATAAAATGAGTGTCAAGTTGGATCAGATTCTTAATGGTGGATACGTTGGAATGGGTGAGTGGTGTGAATCTTGGCATTTGGAGGATTTGAAAGTTTTTGTGCTAAATATGGCTTTTATCGTTTCAGGAACGCCTGAACGTCTTCCAGAACCAAGCTTCTTGGCCGTTACACCAAGTGCTTCAGCTCGTGATGAAAGTGGCGATGGTATAATGCAGATGCCTGGGATTCGGGCTTTTAGAACAAAGAATCAAGATCCGTCACAACAGGTTTTTATCGTTGACGTTGACCACAGCGTTAGTGCGTCAGTTTTGTTCGAACCAGCTGCTGATCAAGTGGCCGGTGATGGAAATTTTGATCAGAGGATGACAGAGGGCTTGATCCAGGAAGAGAATGGTAGAAATTCACGTAAGGGATATTTTGGTGCATTTGTAAATTCTTGGCGTACGTGTATTTTATTTCAAGAGACCTACTGATACACTACTTGATAATTTTCAGATGGAAGTGTTGAACGGATTCATTCATGGATGAAAGATGCCCATGAACATCTTATCGGCAGTCAGTTAAATGGTCAGAATGTCGGTGACGGTTTGGCGATACTTGAACAAGTGCTGGAGGAAGAAGCGAATAATGATCCTGAAGTGGACCCGCTTGCGGATTCTTGGGCAGACTTTCACCAGAGTTACAGTGACAACGAGGGCGATCAACGACAAACAATCCCTGTTCAACGCCCGTTGAAGACTTCAAACCATGTGAAAAAGTGAGTGGAAAATTGTGGGAACATATTCTACAATCATGGAGAAAGTTGGTTGGTGGCAAGTTAATTTCTCATGTTATAACTTACAGGGAACGAAAGGCCAAATCAGTTACTACTACAAAACAGAAGAAAGCGCCATCTACACAGCGGCCGCCGAAAGGTCAAAAGAGCATAACTGTTGATGGTGAGCAAGACTGATTCCTAAATTCGCTGCATTGCTTAACGCTATTTAATTTGTGATCATTCCAAAATTCCGCAGGAAAACGTACATGGATAGGAACCAAGAAATGTTACATTTGTCGAACATCGACAAGGAGAGTTTGTGCCAACCGACGATGTGGACTTCCGGTGTGTGGAAAGGAGAGTAGGCAGCGAAATTATTGTAAAAATTACAATCCTGAATTGGGAGCATGCTTTAAAGAGGGAAATCGAAACAGATCTGTGGGTAAGTGCCAAGTGTAAGGGGTTTGTGGTGAGCGCGGCGCTGCCGGTGGGGGCATCGGAGTCTTAAGGCGAGAGAGATCGGTCCTGGCTCTAGCTTAGTACTTTAAGACCGCTTTTATTCTTGGCGCTTGCGCTTGTATAGGATTCAGGATGCTCCAGTAGGTAATTTCCAGTAGCTCACGCAATTGACCTTTCTAGGGCTCTTTCCCGCTCTTCTTCCTGGCACTCATTGCGCTTGCATTGTGTCAGGAAATGTATAATATATTCTGTATATAAAATGGCAAGATGACGATGGATAGACGATTTAGCCCTTCCTCCGACGCCTGGCAACACTTCAATCAGAATAGAAGGGCCTTATTCGTTCTGGACCAACGCGTTTTTGTAGTTACCATTTAAGTTAGAAGGAAGAGCTTTTCTCGGTGTTCTTGATACGGGAAGTGGAGTCACGCTCATTGCACCACATCTTCAGCCTTACATTCGCAAAACGGACCAGCCACCTGTTCGTCTCAGAGGTGTAGAAAATCAAGGTGTCAAGTCGTCAGCGGTTGTTAGAGCAGAATTCGAATTGTCATCGAAATTTAGATTTGAAGAACATGCACGTGTGTTAACTAGCCTCCCGCATGCAGCGTTATTTGGAATTGAGTTTGTGGAACAAGTAGCGGAAAAAGTTGATTTTGAGAACCGCACTTTAGTTTTACGGAATGAAGAAATAATCTTCTTATAATAATTCCGAAGGTAGGTAGGTACCTCTTGATGACGTAATATCTGACTCGCCAATAGTCCAAAAGGCACTCCTTCCGTCATTTCCTGGATGTTCTTAAACTCAAAGTTGGTCTTCGTACGTTTCTTCGTCCTTTCCAGCATCTGCTTTACTTCGTCATGCGATTCAAGTCCATAAATCACTATGACATCATTTCCGTTTACAAGGAAATGAAATTTTTCTCCCAAATCAGCTGTTGTAATCCAAATTCCCAGCTATCGAAGCGCTGGCGAGTGACAGGTAGCGATGCGCGCTTGTTTATCATAGTCTAGTCCAAATTTAGAATGCCAGTTCAATTTTCTTGCTGAATGAAGATAATAATGTTCAGTTTTTTCTTTTAGTTAAACCAGCGGACGATGTTTGTTCACAAATCGTTGATGGCAAGAGAGTTTTTAGTAAGTCTTTCTGGATTATTTGTGCTGTACAATTTGGAAAAGGAGATCTTTAATTGGTTTTGTATGGTAATTCAACAGGGAAAAAATCTGATAAAAGAGTATCAGCTGTTGAGCAAGGGCGCTGCGAAGATTGCAAATTAGTCCATGATCGAAAAGGCCAGAAAATTTCAAGGACCAGATGCGACTGCTGTCACAATTTTTACTGCAAGGATCATCGTAGTGAACCAGTTGTGGAGTGCATCAAACATCGGGATGAAGAAGTACCAGGCTTTACAACGGATACGGACATGCAGTCATCCGTTTACGAAGATATCGATTATGATTCGGATGCAATGAGTAGCTACCACAGCCCGCCTAAACGACGAAAAGCTGCTGCAAAACCCACTTCGCCAAAACGGCGGGTCAGTTCCTCTAGCGCTTCAAGCAACAACAGTACGCCTAGGAAGAGGCCCAAATTCAGCGACGCTGAAGCCGATGGTTACCAGCACAGTGTCCCGCTACCGAAGGAACTTGAGCGGCATCAGTATATGTTAACACGTTTCAACCATAAATATGGTTTGTAGTGGATGGTTGTTAATGGTGTCTAGATTATGGTTAAGGAATGCAAGTGAGTTGACAATGATGTCCATTTATTCGCTTCCCAATCCAACTGGCACCTGCTTTCACTGTAGTCAGAATATATACAACCTTAATGATGAGACCTGTTCGAGTAGAGCTGAGCAACAAGGAGACCAAGTATGAAATACTCAACAATAACATCAAGAAGAGACAAGGTATCTATAGGACGATTACGCCAGACCTGCCGAGAGAACTCGTAATGGAAAGGAAGAAGAGAAGGGAAGCTGCCAAGATGGAACAAGAAGCACCAAAGAGCTCGGAAGAAGCCTCACCGGAACAACTTGTGGAAGCACATCAAGAAATCAAAGACACCCCGAAAAAACCAGCTGAGCAAGAAAGTGAAGTAGAAAAAGTAACGAAACTCTTCGATGAAAAGATTAGGATGCTATGTACAGACTTTAAAAGCCAGTTTGCTTATTTTAACCAACAATTTGAAATTTTGGGAAGAATAGTCACGGAAACAACCGAATCAATAAGCACTAGAATGGACAGGATTGATAGAATTACCAGACGCTGAGCGAAGAAAATTACCATTAATATGAATCAAAAAGTAATAAGCTAAGCAGTCAATTAACATGTTGGAATCTATAATTCATGTCATAACTTAATGCAGTGATAGCCCGTACGTCGATCAAATTATTTAGTCTATTTTAGACGAATTAGTGACTCTCTCTTTGTAGTAAACATGTATGTATATTCAACTTTGCAGGCAACTCCGTATTGGAGGGGCGAAGGCAAATAAACAATATATATATATATATACAACCTTAACATTTACCTATTGTTATTTCCTCTATTAAGCCTACAGCATTCTCTGGCTGCAGTAGTTGAAGCTTAACAGTTCGATAAGTACCGTTAAATTTTAGAAGAGCCATTCAATGGTCATTTTATTTGAAATTATTAGTCGCATTCTCGATTTCAGCTAATACAACAATATCACTCCGAACAGTTGAAACTTGAGCTTGAGACAATAAAGGCCTGAATCAAAAAAACCCATTTCAGCTTTGAACTTCGATTTTCGCACAGCCAAGTCAGATTCGAAAGCGCCAGGATTCGAGGTTACTGATTGCATTTTGAAGATCCCACGTCGTGGGCCGTCAGCGGTAGACTGCGACTAGTCCAGGTGTAAAACCACTGTTTAAATTACCTTTTCGACTCAAGTCTCATCCGTAAGTAGCTAGGGGTGGAAAGCACGCGGTAAAAGCACCTTGCACGCTTACGTGTATCTGCCCAGGAAACTATGGTCAGCCCTCTGCAATTAACGCAGATTAAATCGTCCTTATAATTAGCGAAGAAATTTGCAACAACTCCTCCAGGTAAGACGGTGTGAATTGTTTTGATTGAGCAGAGACCAGTGGATTAGGTTTTAGGATTGTGTCTATTTTATGGATTGAATCCCGTATATAAGTTAGAAAATCATTGGCCGACTTTCTCTCTTTTAACTTTGATGTTGCAATCTCACTCAGAAAGGTTGAAACTATAGAGACAATGAAGGCCTGAGGCATAAAGGTATGGCAAGTCCTCACATATTGTTGGATCTTCTGAGCCATATCCGGGAGCTTCCAACGTCGAGGTTACATAACAGACGCACTTGAACATAATTAATCCAGATATGAACTTGATCCTTGGAAGCAAGCAAAAGCATCACAGATAATATCAAACAACAAAAGCTTATTCAAGCCTCTGGCAATCATAATCAAAACTGGGAATTATTTGTTTTGTTCTCTAGCCCCAAAATTAGTGATCTCGTTGATATCAGGAATTGATGTGCGTCCAGTTCGGTGTTTTGGGTTATAGACTCTCAATCTCTCATCTATAAACTTGAAGAGGAAGAATTGGGAAAACCGGTCAAGGCGATGGATTAAAATTGGATTTTTATCAGGGACTATCAATGGATCCACTTGAAATTTCCCGCACTTGACTATAGCCATCGATTGTATTGTAGCTGCAATAACTAATTCGCAAACTGGCTCGGGCATCCAAATCCCAGCACCTTCAAAACACTTGTGAGATAATAGCCCTATTCAAAGCGTCCACCATTTGGGTATTTAAGAAGCCGCTGCTGGATCCACCAGCATCATTGGAGTTCCCATTCGAAACGAGCAACAACCAACCATGGCAGCCATCAAGTTCCTGATCGCTTTGGCCCTCGTGGCCTCCGTCTCCGGTAGGTCTTCTTTCTGTGTCTACACAACCTCAGCTCTTGATCTTTAGAAATAAGCTAACTTTCATTTACCCCATTCTTACAGCCTTCCCCCGCAACCTCAAGCTTTTCCCCAAGAGAATCGTCGGAGGAACTGAAGCCGGCCTCGGCACCGTCCCCCACCAAATCTCCCTTCAGGTCTTCGGCAGCCACATTTGCGGAGGTTCCATCGTCAACGCGAGGACCATCCTGACCGCTGCTCACTGCTCCGACTACTCTGCCTCTTCCTACTCGATTCGCGCCGGTCTCAACGACATTGATCGTCCTGAATCCGACTCCCAAGTGAGACAGGTCAGCGCGGTCGCTATTCATAAAAACTACAGCTCCAGCACCATCGAGAACGACATTGCCGTCATGCACTTGGCTGAGCCTTTGGACCTCGGAGAAACTTACCGCACCGCTGCCATCATTCTTCCCACACCAATGTCCACCGCCGCCGGAGAAGCCGTCGTTACTGGCTGGGGATCCGAACGTGAAGGAGGTCAACTTCCCGACAAGTTGATGACTGTCACTGTCCCAATCATTACCGATGATGCTTGGTAAGGGGTCAAATTAGTTGGTACGTGTTGCAATGGAGGATTCTTGGCTAATCCTTGGACTTATGCATTTCAATAGCCGTGATGCTTATGGCCAAAGCGACATTTACGATTCCATGATCTGCGCCGGTCTTCAGCAAGGAGGCAAGGACTCTTGCCAAGGAGACTCTGGTGGCCCCATGATGCACCGTGGAAACAATGAACAAATCGGTATCGTTTCCTGGGGAATCGGATGTGCTCGCCCTGGATACCCCGGAGTCTACACCGAAGTTTCCCACTACGTTCAGTGGATCAACGATAACAAGCTTGGAAATTAAATTCCCTTGTATTCCATTCGTCATGTCAGATCAAGTGTGATATTAAAGCATTAACCGTATTTAGCAAAATATGATAATGTGTGTTTGTTTCTTTGTTAAGCTTTTTAAACTGATTTTGAGCTATATAAATTACACGACATTTAGAATTGGGAAGAACAGTTGCGCCCATGGGCGGCGTTTTGACCATGGGGGCAATAATGGGCGGTGGTTCAACCACGGGCGGCAGTCCAACCACTGTGTCAACCATGTGCGATGGACCAACCACTGTGTCAACCATGGGCGGCAGTCCAACTCCGGGCTCAGCCATGGGCGATGGTTCGACCACGGGATCAACCTTGGGGGACTTTCAAACCATGAGGTCAATCATTTGCTATGTTTTAATCACGGGCTAAATGAAGCTCTTAAGCCTAACTATGTGTCAAATGCCAAGGTTTATTAAACGTAAACGAACATCGAGCGTTTTGCCATTGTGGTGTGTGTAGCGTGCGTTAAATTTTTAAACAATGCTCAAGCGGAAATCGAGGTTATTTTATTTCCGGACGCCTTCTTTGATTTTTTTAATGTTCAATTTTCTCGAACATCAAAACTTGGTTTCGAAGAGACTGCTCGATTTGAGAAACAGGCTTTTCACATTTAATTGAACTTCAGACGAACATTTAAACCTGAAATTCACTTCACAAAACCATTGACTAGAACAAAAACAAAACCTTCTGAAACCTGATGACCTAAAAGACCTACAACGATCGAGCACCCTATCATGTACTGCGATGACACAAAATAGTTCATTTTAATAGCTTCATTGAGCCCATGTTTAAGCAAATGGTTGACCCCATGGTTGAACCGGGGCCCATGGCTGAGCCCGTGGTTGGGTCAAACCGCCGCCTATGGGCGCATACAGGGAACTGGCTGGAAACTCGAGAGAGGTGCACGTAAAATGTGTTGCTCTTGAAAATTCACATCTAAAACTACAAGAAGCAAGTCTTCGTAAAATATTTGTAAACATAATTGTGTAAAAACTAATTTAATGTGGATTCCGAAATGTGTGTTTTGAAAATATCAACGAAAGCAGTGATCAAAGTTTGTAAATCCTCTGGAAATCTGAGGAAGCTGCTGGGAGAAGAACACAAGTGCCACGTCGTCGGAAAATGACCTTGAATCATCAACCACCAATTCTGGACCAGGATTGGCCTGGACAAAATGAGAGGTGTCCAAAACTAGTGTCCGAAATGGATTTTTCCATTTTGGACAGTGGGTTAGTGTCCAAAATGCCATAGGCCCCTATACTTAAGCATTGGGCACGGTCTAGTTTTGGACACCTTCCATTTTGTCCACACCCATTTTGTCCGTCCACTGTCCGTCCAAAATAGGGCCAAGTGGACAAAATTCCAACCCTGTTCTGGACCAGCATTTCAGAGCTTATTGAGTAGTATGTGTGATATCTGTTTCCCTCTATATGTTTACAATGCAACGATCCACAGACACCTCCCTGTAATAATGAAACAACGCTCATCTTAAATCAGTACACACGAGCTGGAGGAGCGAGTTCAACAACAACAAACTGATCATAGCGTTCAGAATGGAAAACAGCAACGACAAGTCAAGCCTAATTAAAACACAACTGGACAGCAGAGTAACCAAGATACAACTGCTCAAGAAGAACGAAGGAAAGAGGGAGCAGGTAAATCAGTTGACGCAGCATCCGCTCAACCGTAAGAAATCGAGAAATTATCAAGAAGAACCGACAAGCCGCAAAACAGGCTCTGGAAAAGGGACAAACTTTTTGAGAACGGAACAGAATGGAATCCAAAGCAGTTTTCTGAACCTCTATACATCTAAACTTTTTGCAGCCTGACCCGAAGTAGTGTCAACATTGATGAGAATAGCTAGAGAAAAGAATGAGTTGAGCGATGGCATGAAGATCATGAGAGACGAATGTGACAGCACGAGAGATTAATGTAACAGAATGTATGAGACATGATAAGTTGAATAATTCAACAGAGTAAAGTGCAGAATTCGCTAATTAATATAGCTGTAGAAAACTATTAAAATGGTAACTGGTGCATGTATAAGCTATCATTACTATCAGAACTACCGGACAAACCTGTATTTAAACTTCATTTACGTGTTTGAATTAGTATAGCCCAGTATGAAAAACTAGATCTAAGAAGAATGATTTCTTATGAAGAATAACTTTGTTAAATAACCTTCTTGAAAGGAGCGAATAAACTATCTACCTACATTTCCATCTGTCTTATCCATCCATGTATTTATCTTCCTAATGTCGGAAATTGCATGGGGCGACAAGCTTCAAGATATTCACAATCAATTTTATTTGTGGTTTTTCAGTACGGGCGGACTTCAAGGGACCTCCAGAAGTATCTGACAATCCTGGGACGTTTCCGTGTTCTGATAGAATAAGACGCGGGCCTCCGTGCAGTACTTGCCAACATACTTTGCAGGCACCAAGCATATCCAATATCCACCACAAATTCCAAATCGAGCAACATTTCACTTGTGAATCCAAATGTATCGTTTATTGTATTCAATGCATGTGCTGCCCTTCTGTTCTGTACATAGGTCAAACCGGGAGGACAGCAAGAGCACGCATTAGAGACCATATCCGGGACATTAAGCATGGAAGGGATACTACTGTAGCTGCTCACTTCAATGAACCAGGCCACTCGTTCAGTGACTTTAAATACACTGTTTTGTGCCACGCTTCCGAAGACAGGCACCAAAGACTACAGCGTGAAAATAGTATCATCATTGAATTCAGGGCTTATTGGTTACCCGGACTCAATATTGCTGTTCATTCATCAAGTAAGGCCAAGCCTAATTTCATCGCATGATTGTTTTTTGGTATTGCTACAGGTATTCCTCGTTTCGGTACTTTTGTTAGTTTATACTTCAGAATCAATGCCTCGCATTTACGGGAATTGGCGATCCCGCAGTTTCGAGCCACATCTGTGTAGTTACTATGTTTGTAATGCTGAGATAATAGTTAGCGATAATTTTAATTCGCTTTGTGTAAGTTCTCTCAGTGGCTCTCAGTTAGACCATAGAGAAAATGCCATGGGCAATAGGCAATAGGCCATGGGTAAATGGCCATGGGCCATAGACAGAAGGCCATAGACAGAAGGCCATAGGCCATAAGCAAGAGGCCATGGGCCATAGTGACAAGGGCATGGAGAAAAGGCAACAGGACATGGGCTATAGGCAAAAGGCCATGGGTGAAAGGCAAAACACAATGGGTAAATGGCCATGGGTCGTAGGCGAAATGCCATGGGCCATAGGTGAAAGGCAGAAGACCATGGCTAAATGGCCATGGGCCATAGGTAAAAGGCCATGGTCCATAAGCAAGAGGCCATGGGCCATAGTGACAAGGCCATGGAGAAAAGGCAACAGGCCATGGGCTATAGGCAAAAGGCCATGGGTAAATGGCCATGGGCCATAAGTGAAAGGCCATGAGCCATAGGCAAGAGTCCATGGGCCGAAGGTAAAAGGCCATTGGCCATAGTCAAAAGGCCATGAGCCATAGGCAAAAGGAAATGGGCCATAGGGAAAAGGCCATAGGCAACAGGCCAGGGGTCATATGCAAAACCAATTCCAAACTTCGAAAATTACATGGGCCGAAAAGCTTTAAGATATTCGCAGCAATTATATTCTTGATTTTTCATACGGGTGGACTTGAACGGACATCCAGAAATATCTGACAATCCTGGAGCTTTTCCGTGTTCTTATAGAATGAGACGCGGGCCGCCTTTTTTGCATAATTAAAATCATTAGACTTGTCTTTCAAGTCATTCAGTATCTGCTCTAATATTAATGCGTATTAGGAGATCAAGGACAATCTCGAAGTTTAGAAATGGGAATTACCAATTGAAAGGGGAAGAACAAGGTGATTAGCAGTCAGTGAAATGATTAGAGGTTCAAGTGTTTTGTTGGTATTTTCCCCGATGTTAGATGTAGGAGCGCTCCAGTCCAGTGAGATCTTGGCGAGAGTCCCCCTGCAAAGCGAAACAATGAACTTCGACAAAATGTTGTAATTTTGGCAATGCCCAATAGATAAGCTCTTTTCGCACCTACAACATGGCATCATCTCGAGTATAAAAAGCTGAGAGCTGATTCAGGGAAAGCAGTAGTTGTTTGAATACAAGTAAAACTGACAAAATGGCAAAGCTTTTGGTTGCTCTCGCCCTTGTGGCCTTCGTCGCCCAAACTCAGGGTAAGTCTTCTTAGAATTCCATTCAGTTCTGACCAACAGGCGACTAAATATGCCAATTTTTCTTTCCTATTTGCAGCCCTTCCCAGGTCCATGTTGTTGTGGCCCTCGAGAATTGTTGGCGGTACCCCAGTCGGCGTTGGTGGAGCCCCTCACCAGATCTCCATGAGAAGGTCCTCAAGCCACATTTGCGGTGGTTCCATCCTCAACTCGACTTTTGTCTTGACTGCTGCTCACTGTTGCGAAGCCGTCTCCACTTCCTCCTGCACCATCCGTGCTGGTCTCAACACCTTGAACAACCCCGAAGCCGGATACCAAGAGTCTGGAGTCAGAAGGATCGTCCGTCATCCAAGATACAGCAGCTCCACCCTCAACAACGACGTCTGTCTCTTGGAGCTGAGCACTCCATTGACTTTGAGCGCAAGCAGCCGTACTGAAGCCATCCGCCTTCCCGCCAGCAACCCTGCTGCCGGCTCTGATGTCACCGTTACCGGCTGGGGCACCACTTCCGAAAGTGGCTCCATCTCCCAAGCCCTTCTCGAAGTCACCGTTCAAGTCATCTCCACCCCCGATTGGTAAGCTTGCCTGACCTCCTTCAAAATACAGGACACCTGTACGGGATATTTTTGTATCCAACGATACTATTACAATTGTGCTCTTCCTTTACAGCCAGGCCAAATACGGATCTTCTTACCCAATCACCGATGGCATGATCTGCGCAGGAACTACCAACGGAGGAAAGGACTCTTGCCAAGGAGACTCTGGTGGCCCCATGGTCTTCGGACCCAAGGGATCTCAAGTCCAAGTCGGTGTTGTCTCCTGGGGTATCGGATGTGCCCGCCCTAACTATCCTGGTGTCTATGCCAACGTTTTGCATTACAACAACTGGATCGAGACTGGTGTTGATGACGGTCAATAAGCTTTTGATTTTTTCGAAACAAGCATTATGAATACCCAATCAGGTTTCAAATAAAGTAAAATTTCATCTGCAACAATTTCTTCATTTGCTGTTGATTTCTAATTTCCGTGGATTCATCAACTTGATATTTCAAAAGGCGCTGATAAAGTCCGCTCTAATAACACTATGTACACTGCTAGGGCTTATTTGAAAACATGATCAATCATCCTGAAATCAACCGAAATTCACGTGAGGAACGATATCAACCCAGCTGAAATTACGGGTAGAATTTTCGAAGTATCTTGCTCGTATCTAGAGGACCATGTTGAAGTATTCGGAGAAGTTAATAATTGCAGTCCACAATTTTTCAACTTCAACTGTCTTGCATTACATTTATATTGTAACTGAAGATGTCATCATCATGAGCCTGGCCTGGGGGTTGGGAACTCGAAACCATGAAGATTCCTGAATTGAAATAAGAACCCAAGATTACAAATAATTTTAATATGATTTTGGACTAGAACTGATGAATTCTGCAAGCCATTCTTCCACAAACGTAGCAGTCGTTTGAAAGCCTTGAGTTGAATTGATCCAGTTGTGATTTTCTAGTAACATGCTTGACTGATCACATTGGCTGAAATTGAGTAAGACGAGTCGAAGTTGAAGCCTGAAGATATATGACTTCGAAGATTTACATCGAGTTTACTTTAATGATTGCGTAAGTATTGAATAATCACGGACGATGTGGACTGACGTCTAGCAATGAAATCCCACCTGGAAGTCCCAAGAACCTCACCACAGTTTTTCGTTTGAACAAGATAAGCTTTTCAGACAAGTTCAAGCCTGGATCAAACCACAATGGATTTAGAACGCATTAGCGCTTATAATCATCCTTGATCGATGATCCCACAAACAATAGCAACTATTCGCATTTGACGCTTCACATCCACTATATGTTCATTATTTGCAAACTTTAGCCAATTAAATGATAAGATTCTAGTTTGCTGGTATTTCCCGAGGTTGGAATAGTTTCCACCAAGTGCACTACTGTGACCCTGAGGTCCCTGTGATATTCCCCCTGCTGGGAAAACAATGAAATAAGACAAACTGAAGTAATTTTGGCAATACCCAATAGATAAGATCTATTTCGGACTCACCGCACTTGACACCAGGGTATAAAGAGCTGAACGCTGGTCTAGGGAAATCAGTCGTTGTTTGAATACAAGCGAAACTGACAAAATGGCAAAGCTTTTGGTTGCTCTCGCCCTTGTGGCCTTCGTCGCCTATTCTCAGGGTAAGTCATCATAGTCCTTCTGGTATGAACTTCCTAATCAATACTGGTCTGATGAATCTTCTATCTCCTTTGTAGCCCTTCCCAGGTCCATGTTGATGTGGCCCTCGAGAATTGTTGGTGGTACCCCAGTCGACGTTGGTGAAGCCCCTCACCAGATCTCGATGAGAAGGTCCGGAAGCCACATTTGTGGTGGTTCCATCCTCAACTCCCGCACCATCTTGACCGCCGCTCATTGTTGCGAAGCCGTCTCCACCTCTTCCTGCACCATCCGTGCTGGTCTCAACACCTTGAACAACCCTGAAGCCGGATACCAAGAGTCTGGACTTACTGGAATCATCCGTCATCCCGAATACAGCAGCTCCACCCTCAACAACGACGTCTGTCTCTTGAAGTTGAGCACTCCATTGACTTTGAGCGAAAACAGTCGTACCGAAGCCATCCGCCTCCCCGCCAGCAACCCTGCTGCCGGCTCTGATGTCACCGTTACTGGCTGGGGCACCACTTCCGAAAGTGGCTCCATCTCTCAAGCCCTTCTCGAAGTCACCGTCCAAGTCATCTCCAACTCCGAATGGTAAGCTTGCCTGACCTACTTCAAACTCCAGGACCCCTGTACGGAATATTTTTGTATCCAACGATAAATAACAATGTGCTCTTTTTTCACAGTCAAACCAAATACGGATCTTCTTACCCAATCACCGATGGCATGATCTGCGCAGGAACTCCCACTGGAGGAAAGGACTCTTGCCAAGGAGACTCTGGTGGCCCAATGGTCTTCGGACCCAAGGATTCCCAAGTCCAAGTCGGTGTTGTCTCATGGGGTATTGGATGTGCCCGCCCTAACTATCCTGGTGTCTATGCCAACGTGTTGCATTACCGTGACTGGATCATCAACAACGCCTAAAAGTCATTTTTCTAACATAGGCTCTTTAGACATTCAATCAGGCCTCAAATAAAGCAAAATTTCATCATCATAATTTGCAATTACTTCTGTGTTTGTTGCTGCTTTTGTATCCATCATCAGCTTCAAGTTAATCTAATAAGGCACTCCGTAGTCCAATCTGCAATCACGTTCACTCATGGCAGCAATCAAACAGCCTCGGATCCTTCTAGAATCACAACTGTGAATTTCATAATGTGAGCTAATGATTACTCGAATTAGCGCAGGCACATCAGTCGATTGACTTACATATGTATATACATGTACCTCAAGTGAGCTACCATTGCTTCTTTGGGAAAATTATGGACCTTCCTGAAACCAAAACAAATCATTTGAAAAAGAATATCAACAAAATTTAGCATCAAACTGGCACGTGCACTTTACATGGGCTCATACCCGAGTAGTGAGTTGGAGAGGATCATGATCGACAAGATACACAATTGGTAATCATTCACATTGAGCGATTCATCCTGTCAGCGCTTTAATGTCGTCTATAGCTTCGGAGAATCGGCGAAATAAGGCCCAAAATGGATAAATATTTCTTCTGGTTTCAAAGTGACGCTCTGATCCGAATTCCAGTTGACATTTCTCATCTGTTTGAGAGCCCAGAGTTTGACATTAGTTGTGACTTCATGCAGAAGGAAGTTGGTCCAAATTGTAACATCAAACTTTTGCTAGCTGAAAATCAACGCCTGCTGATAGGCAAGCTCTGGAAAACCAAAAGCTGGTCCACATCACAATTCACAACCACAATTCCCATGTCTGACATATCACCTGGATCAAACTTTTACATCATCCATCATACCTTTGCCTTTAATCAATCTGGTTCAAGATCAGGCCACTGTTGCTGATATGATTGACCTTAAAGAGGCTGCAGGCTGCATTGGTTTTCCCTGACACAAGATCCAGGTTTGACTTGGACTTACGACACGAAAACAAAGGACGTCCTTCAATTGGAAAATCTTCCAGTCCTTGTCCTACCTACCTAAAATTGGACTTATCGATTACACTTTGATTATCACAATTAAATTCACAATCTCGCATGAACAATGTCAAATGTACGCTTACTTTGGGTATTTACTGATTCAGTTAATCGCGTTTGGATTAAACGGCTTTCAAACTTTCGGTTTTCCACACCTCTTGAATACAAATTTCTTCAAGTTTTCCCCACTGATAAACTTGTATAACAAATGCAAAATGGGATAGATTTGCAAACTCTTTCAAATGCTTCTGATTAAAAACAAACACCCAAGTCGCACCAATCAGCCTTATCACAGTCTACCAAATTATATAAATAGCGAATTTTATTGAAGTACAAATCATTCAGTTTCTGACTGACAGCAAAACAACAAGACTCAACATGAAGACCGCAGTCATCCTTGCCCTTTTCGGGCTGGTTGCTTTCTCGAGCGGTAAGTTTAAATTTCTCGCCGATTTTAATTGTTTACATTTTTGATTTTACTAAAACTTTTGATTAGTATATATAGTATGCAGTATACAACGCAGTTATCTATGATTTTAGTGGTTGCATTCGCAAATTATACAGCCAATTTAATGTTTTTTGCCTCTGAATTGCAGCCGCTCCCCGAACCTTCTTCCGTTGGATTCCCCGAATCGTCGGCGGAGAAGAAGTCCAAGCCGGTGAGATCCCTCATCAAATCTCACTCCAGTACCAAGGAAGCCACATTTGCGGTGGTTCCATCTTGAACGAAAACTGGATCGTGACCGCTGCCCATTGCGCCGTCCTCGGCGGTGCCAATGTCTACAGCGTTCGTGCTGGTATCCACAATGTCCGATTCCCTGAAAATGACTCTCAAGTCAGCCAAGTCGCTCTCAACATTGTCCACGAAAACTACAACTCTGGCAACTTCAACAACGACATTGCCGTCATGAAGTTGGCGACTCCTCTCGTTATCGACGATGAAGCTCGCACTGCCGCCATCCGCATTGCTCCTGCAAATACCACGATTGATGTCGATACTCCGCTCAGAGTTTCCGGATGGGGAACCACTTCCTCCGGTGGACTGTCACCAGCCAAGCTCCGCGCTGTTGAAGTACCCGCTGTCACTGACGATGAATGCCGAAATGCTTATGGCGAAAGCGCCATTGCTGCTCACATGATCTGCGCCGGATTGAAGGAAGGTGGCAAGGATTCCTGTCAAGGTACGTATCAGCTTGGTACCAGTACTTCATGACTTGTCTTCGAAATTCACACCATTCTTTTTACTTATAGGAGACTCTGGTGGCCCTTTGACTGCTGTCGTCGACGGAGAAGTCACCTTGGTCGGTGTTGTTTCCTGGGGACGTGGTTGCGCCTTCCCCGACTACTACGGAGTGTACACGGAGGTTTCCTACTTCGAAGCATGGGTCAACAAGCAACTTGCTGACAACTAAACTTTTCACCTTCTTCTCTAGTCCAATCAGATTTTCATTAAACTCGCTCCTGCGAATCTGCTTTCTATATACATATACTATTTTCTTTTCTTTTCATCCTTTCTGAAAACTGTTGGTCATCTCTATTCGCAATGGCTATAATACTTCTTGCAATTCTACTACTGTGTAGCCTAGCATGATTCCAAGCCTCCTCTTGCCATTAGATTCTTCATGCCTGTACCTACTCAAACATTATTTTTTGCGCCCTCCGGGCAAATTCTTCAACTCATTCATCTCTATCCTTTTAAGCCGTGCAATTTCACGCAACAGTTCGGCCTTGATAACACGATCTGTGTAATGTTACTCGAGCTCCTTCAGCGTAGTACAACGTGGAAACATAATGTCAGTCTAGATTGATATGAACTCTTATTTTGATTTGTCCTTGCAGTTGTGTATCAAAGTCCATGCAGTCAGGTGATCAATTCAACTATTCCCGCTCAACCTTCTGGACTCCTAAAAGTTCCTGTTCTCCGACGGCGCTCTTCTCGAAGTGAAGTAAACTTGGAAATCCAGTCAGTTGTAAGGTTATTAATAAATTAACAGAATCTATACTCAACTATTGTTTTCAACTAATCGTGAACATGTATAATATTGCTTTTAAAACTCCCCAGCTTTGCCGTCACCTGCAAAATCAAGCCAACATAAACAGCGCTTCAGAAGGTTCGTCGCCATGCTTCTGCTGTTCAAAAGCTGTAGATGATCAGCTGACTCAAGCCGACTAACATAATCATCATCAACGCTTCAAGCGCTTGGATTTGAGCTTTGTCAGCTTTATTTGGTGCGTTGCTTTACTGTTAACAGCTGATTGTTGGGTGCCTCGTGTGTGTAGCAAATTCGAAGCTTATGATATCTGTTATCTCCCCTCCCCCTTTGGGGCACCAAGTTTGCGCTTACAGTAACTTTTACAGGTGTATCTGTCCCGTCAAGTCTTGCTGTTAAAAAACTTGAGCCTGTCTGTTCACATTTAGACCCTTGAATTTTCAAAGTTGGTCCATCTGGCAACTATATACCTTTCGTCCTATGTCTTTTCTTCAGCAGCTTCTGCAACTACTTTGATATTTAACTTGGACGCTAAACCGCTTATCACCCTCATTCCTCTCCTAGCTTCCAATAGATAAAGATAGTGTATTTCTCTAGCTTTGCTCTATCTCTGCTTTCGTTTGACCCTGTGTCAGATAACATTGAGCAAGCTTTAATAATTTTTCAAGATTAGCAGAAGCCGTGAAGCTTGTTGATGACCAAGACGACACCTTGCCTTCTTGTTGTTTCCGTGTTTGCCGCCGCCACCAGTCAGTGTTTTGTTACAGTTGTAGAAGATAACTAACTGGTGAATTTTGACTGTGTTGATAGCCTTGTTCACCGAATTGCTCTTACTTGAACTCTGTGCAAAACTCCGTTAGCAAAATGGTGCCGTTGCTGCCACTCGTGGCAACAATCATCGTCGGCTGCTATCTTCTCTTCTTCTTTGAATCCAGAAAGGCCAAGCTCCTCAAGAAGATTCCAGGACCGCCAAGTCTGCCAATTTTCGGCAACGCTTTAGATCTCAATGTGTCGAACGAACGTAAGTTTTTACTGGAATCACACCGCTTGTTGGTTGCTTCTTGTTGCTTTGTTTGTGGGCTGGGGCTGGGCTTTGGGTTGTGGGCGGGAGGATCGGGTATGGGTGCAAGGGTCAAAAGTCAGTTGCTTATTCTAGCCTTGAAGCTCTCTTAACCTTTGCACTTGATCAAGTGGCAACTTGTCAGTTGAATAACAAAACTCTTGAAGGGTTTGACATTGATTGATCAGCATGCTTTTAACTTGCTTTTAGCTTAGCTATTGATTTTGTCGTCAGCTTTTTCTGCTTATCTCATATTTGCCGTAGTAGAAGCATTTTATTTTTAACGAGAAAACAATTGATTAACTTCGACCATGTTTTGTACATATAACAAACATTGTATTGTAGAGCTGCTACCATTGTTAGTCCAATGGGTCAAAGATCACGGAAGCCGATTCTTGATTTACCTGGGGAGACATCCAATGGTGGTGTTTGCGGAGGGCACTGATATAGAGGTTAATTAATTAATTTCTGTACTATTAACTTGATTAATTTCACAAAAGGAAATTAGTTGTAGACTGTAGGGGTCGTGTCATATGGTCATCATGATGTATTTAGTACATATACGTATTCTTCACAAGTAGGCTTCGTAGTCAATCATAGGGGTTTAGCCGGAACGGACTTTTTGATTTTGCTACATAACATTCACAGTAATTCAGAATCGGACTAGATAATTGTAATTCCATGATTGCATTCTGTCTGACGTCAAGTGTTCCTGAGAATGATGAGCCTGTCGCTGACACTTCGGCAAGGATGTGACCGGGCCTGGATGTTGGACACGCCCTATGTTGGCATTTCTAGGGCTGATTATACAGAGGTTTGTGTAGTTTTTCACGGATAGAATCTTTAAAGCTTTTAAGTAGACGAGAATCTGGGACAGGAAGAAGACCTTGGAATACTTAGGTGCATATAACTTAACTTTGTTCTCTTAACCGTTATGACCTTTGACCAATTGTATTTCTACAGGCTTTGCATATCTGCAGGGTTTCCGTGTGTTCTCACTGCATTATGAAGAAGGTCAATTGATTTTGTGCGTCGCCAAGAAACGCATTCTTGTTTACAATGTCAAAGAGCTGTATTTTTTAGCACTGTTTATTGGGGGACAGCTTTTCTTTGAATATTTTTCTGCAAGTGTGAAACAGTTTTAGCCTTCTTGTTGCAAGCTATAAGTTTCGGCTTGATTCGGGCATAATCTTTTCCTCTATAGAATTTTTCAGGCTGACATGTTTCGGCTACGCCCTTCGGGGCGGGTTTGACAAAATTTGGATCCTTTGGTGGCCCATTGTGTCGCTCGCAAGAGCTCACTTGGTTGAGGTAACAAGGAAAGTTCCATTAGGTAACTTTGAAATTAGGTCCTGATTCTCAAGGCCGTAACAACAGAACGTTTCATTGGCATTGCGACAGGGCTGTCACCGAAAAATTGCATAACGCTTTTGAACTGCATGTACCTATTTATGGTAAAGCCGGTATCATTATCGAGGAGGCTGATTGAAAATGCATGTTACGCAAACTTGTGATTATTAGTTAAACTTGAATTCTTAAAGTAAGTACAGAGACTGGCAGACAGGGAGCCATTGAATTTAAATGTCACTGTTACCGAGAGAAGATGCGCGCCGCGCATCTTCTCTTCTCTATGCCTTTGAACGTTACGCAATGGCGCGCAACACAACAGCGGGCCTTTTGTCAGATGACAGGTGAATCAATAATTATAATTATTATTGGCTTTTGGTACCAGAGGCGATGCAATGTCAGCATGCTTTGTATAGCTCATCAATAGCAGGATTAATCAATCAATCGCCTGAGGCGATTCAAAACGATCCATCAAAACTCATATCTTGTGTAAACTTGGCCTTTGGCAGTGTCGCAGATATTGCAGAATCATGTCTATTTTCGGCTAAGCCGAATGTCAAAGTACAATGCGCTGACTCTGACCTTTGAACCTGTTCATGTCATGGCTCGTCTCGAATTGCTGAGAAATGTACCGTTCTCCTGATGCATGTGTCAAGGGTCAAGGTCTTGTATTTTTTTGGTATTCTGGATTTTACCTGGTTCATCTCCTTCCTCTGAAATTACACGATGTTTGCCTCTTTGTGTTTGGAAAATTGGGGGGAAATGCATGGAAAAAATCGTTAACAAAACCATGTATTATTCCAAATTGCAGTCTTCTTTCGTCTCATACAATTTGTAATGATCCAGCATCCGGGAGTGAGAAAAGCTTGGATGTTTCACAGACCTTACGTTATACTTGGCGACCGGGCATCAGCTGAGGTATCAAATGTGTACAATTTCAAAAGTGTGCATGAAAAACATGGCGTGAAGAGAAGCAGTAGCAAAAAATGCTATCCAATGTATAGCTTTTAGAACGTTGAAACGTCTAAAAGCGGCGTCTGGCTTAAAGAGGAAAAAGTTGGGTTTGCCTCTCCAGAGATGGCGCAGCGGTCTTCTCATAACATAACGTTGCATAGAAAAGTTTTCATGTGGTTTTAGGCCGGAAATGTTACGATGACTTTAGTAGTTTAATGTTCAGAATTTCAAGATTTTTAATTGTTTTATGTAATTCCAGAAAGTCCTCAACTCTTCCGTCCACATTGACAAGAGCGCCGATTATGACATGTTGATGCCATGGCTTGGAACGGGTCTGCTTACAAGTCAAGGTACGAAGGATTTTTAAAAAACTTGAAATTGCCGCCAATTATTTTATAGAGTATTTTTTAACAAACGTTGATTGAATTCCAGGTCAAAAATGGTTCCACCGCCGAAAGATGCTTACACCAGCCTTCCACTTCAAAATCCTCGACGACTTTCTCGATGTGTTCAACGAACAAAGTGAAGTCATGGTACGCATCATTGGAACCGAGTTTGCGACCACTGGAAAGGCGTTCAACATTTTCCCGTACGTGACGCGCTGCGCGCTGGACGTGATCTGCGGTATGTTTAATGTTATATACTTGTTAATTGAATTTGTGCGCTCTTCTAACTGTATTTTAGAGATTGCGTGTCAAGTGAGCGAAAGGGCCGAGTGTCCATTACATATTGCCTGGAGGAAATTGTGCTAAAACTTGTCTTGTACACATCCTCCACAGAAACGGCAATGGGAAGGAAAATTAACGCTCAAGAGGAACGTGACACGGACTATGTTCGAGCCATTTACAGGATCAGCGAACTGATACAGCACCGTCAAGTGCGCCCGTGGCTTCATCCCGATTTTGTCTGGTCTCTCTGTCCTTCCGGGAGGGAAGAAAAGCATTTGCTCAAGATCCTTCATGGATTTACTGAGAAAGTAAGCAACCAATTTATTTATTTACTTCCGCCTCTCTAGCCTCCTTGCCGATTACATATATAGCTTCCGCGGACTACGCCGCCAAAAGGTTCCGTAGGCCTGGCTTGAGGCAAATCGCCCGAGATTTCCAATTAATTGTGAACAAAAGAGCTGCTAGATCGTTTTCAAAAGGCTTCGCACTCAATCCACCTCCGTGTGCTAATAAATTACACCTCTTTTATTGTGTTTTTCAGGTGATTCTCGAACGTAAACAGATTTTCCAACAAAACACTGCCACCTCTCTCTCCAACCAAGTCAACCATAATAACATGGAAGAAGACGTATTCATGAAAGGTAACAAGGATGTTTCGCAATTCTCAGATTTATTGCGTATTTAGCATTTACAAAGGGTATTTGATTTACCGCCTTTTTGTTTACAGGAAAGAAGCAGCGCGTCGCCTTCCTTGACCTGTTGCTCCGCGCGCAAGCTGATGGGGAAAAGGGGCCGATGCAGTTGACGGATCAGGATATTCGAGAGGAAGTTGATACCTTCATGTTCGAGGTGTGTGTGTGGAAATTGTGGTTGAAGAGAGCGCGGCGCGCAGCGCGCGCGCGCGCTGCGCTTCTGAGGGTGGTTTTAATAACGTCGGTTCTGTGTTTCAGGGTCATGATACCACCGCGGCCAATATCAACTGGACCATCTTTTTGCTCGGCAGCTACCCTGAATATCAAGCCAAAGTCCATGAAGAACTTGATGAAATCTTTGGCGATGACAGAACCAGGCCAATCACCAACAATGACATGAGCAGAATGAAGTACTTGGAATGCTGTATCAAGGAGTCTCTTCGCTTGTACCCGTCCGTGCCTTTCATCGCTAGATCAATCAAGACAGATTTGGCGCTAGGTATATATATATAATTTAGATTTTTCCAGTCTTGGCCTTTAGAGTTGTCAGGTTTTAAAATGCTTACAATTTTTAATTTGTAGACAAGGAAACCACAATCCCAGCCGGCACTACCGCCTTCATCATGCCTTACCAGCTCCACCGAGACCCGAATGTATTCCCCGAACCGGAAGTTTTCCTTCCGGACCGATTTTTCCCAGAAAATATTGTTGGTCGCAACCCGTTTGCCTACGTTCCTTTCTCTGCAGGTCCCAGGAATTGTATTGGTAAGCGCCATTTATATCATGCAATTTTATATAATTCTACTGGTATTGGTATTTGGTTTATATATACATGTACATCGTCTTATATGTCAACAGGTCAAAAGTTTGCCATGATGGAAGAGAAAGTGGTTCTTGCCAACGTCTTCAGAAACTTCAAAGTTGAAGCTGCTGAGCGCCGCGAAGACCTGATTCTCCTTGCCGAACTGATTATGAGACCCAAACACGGTCTTTCGGTCAGGGTGCTTCCTCGAGCATAATTACAAGTTTGATGTTGTTTTGACCTTGTCTTATAACTGATTTCACTAAACTCGATGTATTTCATAAAATGAATTGTTCATAACGTTTAAAAGACGACTCATATATTTTATTATTTTTAATCTTTGTAACTGTATATTATATATAACTAAAAAAGCTTGTAGTTTTTAATCCTCTTTTTGATTCTTGTATTAGATTTAGATATCTTGCTCCCCATGCCAGTCAAGCCAAACATCCATGTTAGCTATTGAATAAATGCATCTTTTGTTACATGCTCAGATTCTATTCCTTGATTCGATGCATTTGTAGGGTCTCTCTCCACTATGTTCCACAACTCTCAAGTTGAACACTAAAACCTTTATGTTCTCGGAAGTTGACGAAAATATCCCTCCTCTATTCATTTCTACGGCGACGGCAGTTTCAAACAGAAAAAAATCTTTCTTTGATAGCCATCAAGTAGGCGTCTTGAATGTCTCAACCAAGTGCGCGCTATGTGAGTTGAGAAAGGCTCCTTTGCCGCGGCATTTTTATCATCATCTGCTCTCCGTCCCACGTCAAACTAGAAGCAATTAGGCCATTTTAATTACTTGCCATTCTCTTTTCTATTACTCTATATATATATACGACAGACAGATTCGTCCTTTCGCTCCCTCGATTCTTTTTCTTGATTCTTTTGGTAATCTACCGAAATTTTAATCATCTTCTTCCTGCTTCATCAACTTTGGGTTTGTCTGCTGCTGCCGCTGCCGCTGGATGCTGGAAACGAGTTCCATTGACTGCCGCCTTTGCTTTCTTTTTTGCCTTTCTTCCATTTGTAACTCGAATCCGCATAGATCATTTCGTTTTTCTATACCGAATTCCTCAAGTCCTTTTACGACTCAAACAAGTAAAGCTCGGCGGGTCGGGCTCTATTCAGCTCCAAGATGAATTCCTCCAAGAGACAGTTGTTACTATACAAATCTAAAAAGAACAGGTAAAGACGCTAGATTCTAGATTTACTTCTTTTCGTCGGTTCGAGAAAGAGAAATGCCGCAGGGCTTCAAACAAACTAAATAAGTCGTAGGATCATCCGGATATATGGACCGGATTACAGCTATGGAATCCCTAGATTCTGTATTGTGCTCTACCCAGAATGGTCAAAAATACAGTTCCATTTCCAGACGTCCTTGAAATGAAATCCGTCACTGAACTTGAATTTTTTGAACTAAACATTGAAGGTTCAAATAATATGAGGAGCGCGCCGCGCGCGCTCCGCGCGCGGCGGAGCGCTCGCCAGCAATCACATTTCCCCTCCTATTGCTTTGTAAACGTGAATCTCTTGTCTCCCCTCGTGCACTGCTTTTGCTGCTTTCTCCCTCTTGACGCTTCAATGTATAAGCGCGAGCTGAAAGCGTTTTGCACGTACAAAGAGCTTGTGTATAAATGAACAAAAAGCCCGGATTCCCACGTCAGTTCGGGTCGGGCTTTTGGCGGAAGGAGCTCTTTTCGGTCCCTCTCTTGTATAACTGTTGGTGGTTCTACATCTAGCTCCTGGTCAAAATTTGAAAAAGCGCGCGCGCGCGAAAAGGTCATCGTCTATTTTGGTACCCCTGACATCAACTGACCCTACCCTTCGCATAAATTCGTCAATCAGGTGTACATAAACAAGAGTTGTTTTCGGACCGGAAATGCCCGGAACGAATATTTACGTTGAAGAAAGCAACTTATAAATCGCTAGAATCACCAAAGCTGTAAATACAACAACGACGCCCCCTCCTCACTTCAGGTGTGGCTCGTGTAAATTACTAGTGACTTTGAAAGTGACAGCAGAATAGCTGGCCGAAATTTATATTCGGTGTTTGTGCCGGAAATACGCTATTCATGTACATTGAGATGGTCAATCAATCAGCTTTCACCAACGAGTGCGGCGTCATCATGTGAATCATGTGAGCGACTTGGACTCATGACCATTTCCGGCAAATCCTCGATGGCTCATCACGGTGAACATACGAGACTGTGTATTACGCGAGCAAAAGAGTAGAATTGATTTTACCATTTGCTTCGTCTTCGAAGTTAGACTTTAAGTCGAATCGATCAGAGTCCTCGAGAACTTCAAAGACACCAACAAACATCTACCTGTTGAAGCTTGTGGCTTCTTCCTGTGCTCTCTCTGGCGGGAAACTTTGCAACTCTCAAATACTATGTCATTATACACAAACTCTTGGAATATTAGCAACCATTCGACTCCCTCGAGATCTCATTAGCATTTCCGGCTGCTAATTAATTTTCCGTGAAACAACTTCAAACTGCGCCGCCATCACACTTGGTCTCAGAACATTGAACATCTCACAGCACTTTCACCTTCTCAACGTTCTCAGCTCACAAGCCAATAATAATATCGGCGCTACAAGTTGTCAACGGCTCCGCCCCCTCTTTGTCTTTGTCCTCACTTTACTCTTGACCATGAAGGATTCCAAGCATGTATGAAGGCAATTTACTCCGCTGCAGCTCCAGGCGTAAACAAAGGGCTTTTATATAAAGTCCCGCGCCTGCCGCGCCACCTAGCGTCCACCTAGTTTCTCCCGAGTGACTCATGAAACTTGTCCGTGACATTTGTTCATATAGCTTTGAAATTACAAGCTATACTTTGTATGAATTTTAATCGAGTGTGTCACTACATGTCCTTTAAGCCAGCAGCGCCGCGCTGCGGTCAACCCCTTTATTTCTAAGCGTCCCTAATCCGAAATGGATTTCTGTTGAGAATTTGTTGTGGTGCAAAAATCGGATTGAAAAAATAATGGATCCGCACAACAGCGTCTGGGTTGAATCAGCCGACTACTCCTCGTCCCACAACGAATTCGACGAAGTTCTGCACAATTCTTCGAATTTGTGGAACCAAACTGATGATATTCTTGTCGGCGGCGGCGGTAATGACACTTTTTCCTTCTTTCCCGGCTGGACATCCGGATTGTATGAAATTGTCGTCTCGATCCTCCTCGGACTCATCATTCTCTCTACAATAGTCGGTAAGCCTAATGGTTTTTTCTTCCAAGCGCCCAGCGGCTAGTTGAAGTTGAAACTACCAAAAGTCTTCGAAGATCAGATGAGCGAAGAGCGGGCAACAGGTCTTCTTTTTTCCCATTCCATCACCGCCTCCTATTATTGCAAGCCTGAATTGAACCGCCTTGATTTATTTGTACAAAACATTAGGGTTACAAGGTCCACTGGATTTTGATTGCGCCGAATATAAATCGCTGTAAAGCCTCTCCGTATGTAAGCCATTGAAAAAATCTCTTTTCTCTCTTGGAAATTCATACCTCTGGCGGACCGACAGCGTCATGTCGATCCACAAATCCGTCCGATGATGGATTAAGGCTCCAAATTACATTCAGCTCGGCCGCTGCCCACTGTTGCTGGATGGACATTTGGCCGTGTTTCCTCGAGGCAGTTTTCTATCTGTCGTCACGTAGATTTTTCTAGTCACGTCCTTCCAACTGTCATGGATAGAAATATTGACAATAAAAAACTGCTGACTTGGAACTTGAAATGATTACCTCCATCCAACCCGAGTTTTCCGCTTCTCTTCCTCTTTCATGTAATTTCATTTCGGCGAGGCCATCCAGTCAAATTATTTTATAGCCGGGAGCAAGCGAAAAAACAGCGCCATCTCTTGGCGCGCGCGCTTCCGCGCGAAGTAGAAACAACCGATTCCCAAAATTGCTGACGTTCACTTTTTTGACTCCTGAAAAGCCCTTAAGTGGGAATTGAACTGAAAAATTGCATCATCGTGAAACCATGGGGATGCAAACTTTTCATCTTTGTTGACGTCCTTGCAAATAATACATAGGGTGTTTCTGTTACGTCCGCTCTTTTGATTTTTGAACAAATCACATGAACGTGTGTCTTGAACTGGGCGTGGTTGCTTGTTGGAGGGGTAAAAGCGCGCTGGAATTTGATTATTGGCATACTGGCTATAAAGTGTGTGAGAAAAGACCAAGAAGAGAAAGCAAAGGCTCCTGGAAGAAGAAACGTGATCCATTAAATTGATGCGTGTCAGTCCTTGTCGAGCTTCTGGTTGCTTGATCTCCATCTCGTTCCGATAATGCAATACTTCTGTCTCTTTCTGATATGGCGTCAAGTGTTGAAATGCTCCTCAAACAAAAACACGTGGAGGAAGTATGAGTCGGGTCGGACGGTGAAAGTTGTCTTGTTCGCCAATAATACGTATACGGAAACGTGCAATAACTTTCACCTTTTCCCTTATCAAAATGTACATGCAGGAAAATAAGTTGGTGATGCCTCACCACCTCCATGGAAGAAGGAATCTATACAACAAATACTGTAGCACGTTGCTGGTGGTGATAGCAAGTGTAATCCTCGCAATGTAAAGTTTGCCCTTTGATAACAATAAAGTTGGGCAAAAGTTGCTCGTCAACGAGTGTGTTTGTAGGGGCTAAATTTAGAACCTTTGATCAGGTGGAAATCTTTTGCAAAGTTTCAAGCGTTTTTCGCGGTATTTCAGCAATTTTTAAAGCTTGAAGAAGCAAAAGTTTCTGATGGATAACAGAGCTAAGAGTCTACGAAGGAAACTTGATTTTATATTCATAGGTTGTGGAATATTGCTGAGTGGTCGAATCTGGTTCTGGTATTAGTGGTTGATGGTGGTAAAATTTGAATTTCCTAGAATTGGCAAAAAAATGCGGGAAAGCCAAAACGGAATTTAAAATTTGCGCCCTGATTTTCATCTCAAGCCCCGCCCTTGTAGCGTTCATCTTGTTGAAGATTATTCGCCTGGTGTTTACAAAGACCAAGAAGCCAGAAGCGGAGCATAACAGAACTTTTGCCACAAAAGGTTTTTGTGTGTTTTAATTGAACCGATTTAAGTTTAAACTTGCCGCTAAATCCGCATTCAATTTTCTACTTGAATCAGTCTTGTTTCATCAGATCGTTTTACAAAAAACAAGGCAAATATCTACCAACTTCTCAGCATTTTTTCATTGAAAACGCTTCCTATAGAAGCCGTAATACTTTTGAAATTCGATAACTAATTCCTTTGATCTTTTCGCCGATTAGTTAACAATAATCAAAATAAGAGCATTTGGCAATACAGAAATTGAAAATTATATAGTTTCTACTCTTTTACACTCTTCTATTCCTCTCATCAGCAGGCAAAAAGTGCGGCTTTTCTCTCCATCGAAAATATATTATATTGTAAACGCTATAGGAATGGAAACGTACTTCTACTTACTCTTCGATATCATACGGCCATAAACTCGTTGATTGTCACACACACAATCCTCTTACTTCCGCTTTACTTGTTTTTCTTTGAAGTTTCGCGATTTTGAGCATCTTGTTGCTGTATTATTGCTCTCCTCAGAGTAAATGACTTCAGGCGCTTTTAAACGTTTCGAATGTTTCAAACTACCGCTCTTGAAAACCCTTCCTCACTGCGCCCGCAAGAGGGGGCGCGCGCTAGCGCGCGCTCCCTCTTGCGGCGCATGCGCAGCGTCATTAATAAAACGTTACTTCCCAACAAGCCTCACATCCATCTCCGTGTTCCGCTCACTCATTCAGACAAGGTAATTGGTGTAATTTATCTGCTAGCTAGCTTCCATCTAAATGTTTAATGAAAGCGAGCCATTCCTCCTTCAATGCCAACTAAAAGTAAGCCTTCTGGTCGAATAGTGCGGTATTTGCCATGCTGTTTCTCCCTCCCCTCAACCAATATTCCATTAACTCTTTCTTTCTTGCAACGTACATGTGCGTAATGTTTTGAGGCAGGAATCAGAGAATCAGTTTCGGTGCATTCGCGTGCTATGAAACTGGGTCGATTGCGGGCTTCGCCCGCATCGAAGAGTTGCATCGATGCGAAAGAAGGAGCTGCGTATAGTCCTGTTACTTGAAACGGATGTAAGCGATTGAGTGAGTTGGTCATCTAGCAGCCGGCCAGCCACTTGTTTACCTGAGAGTCATTTCGGTTGGCAATTTCGCGGGAAAACGTCCCGGGAGAATCGACATCGATCGGATGCTTCGAACCTTGGCTCGATTACCAGGTCTGGACGTCTGGTTGAGTTGAGGAGTTGAAATTATCTACCGCTAAAAATCAACTCCCTCTCTTGATCATCTTAAACTAAAATGGCGGCAAAATCCTCTCCGGCGTGAAATTCGGTTCCGAGATTTCCACCGTACATGATTTCCAAAGCCTTTCGCGTCCGATCGCTTATTTGCTTCCTTTTTCATTCCCTTTTCTGCGATGGGAAACGTGTCTTGAACTTTGATTTTTGGTGAGGAGGCT
>JAQGBJ010000199.1:0-54934 GCA_034698345.1 Sphaeridia pumilis
GATCGATACTGGAAAGCTTATCCAAATGTTGACTGCCTCCGCCGAAGAAGAAGAAGGAGAGGGTGAAGCTGCTTAAACGAGTAGAAGTTATATCTTATACAATCAAAAAGTAGCGCTAATTCGACAGTATGATTCAGGTTAAACATCTTTCATTGTTACTTGTAGAAGCTTTACCAAGTCCAAGAGCTTTACACAGTTTCCATTGTTTACTATATACACTTATTTGACCAATCTGTCTTTATAAAATCACATCCAAACTGTCATACTGAACGAGATCCAAGTGTCAAGTTATTATAACGCTGCTAGTCATATTTTACCATCACATAAGCTGCTATTGTCGCTTTCTTCTTGTTTCTCTTGTCATATAGAACAGTTCAACTTTGCAGCTATGCTGCGATCAATGCCACCTTATATACCTGGCTTTTAAGTTCAAAGGGCAAATTCAGATGCTGTTGCTGTTACTTATAACGTTGTTGATGATGGCAAAATGTAGCTGCAAAAGCTATAACTTCCAACGGTTTAAGTCGTAATGAAAGTTGCAACAAACACTCGAGGTGAAATGATACAATAAAAGTTGATGATGAACTTGGTTGATAACTGCCTCGGATGCGATTATTCCTGGCTTGGTTTACTTACTTGGAAGAAAAAGACAATTAGTCAACTGCAACGAGTGATGAGCATAATATCGTCAAACGGGGATTGAACAAATGTATTCTAGTCAGTGGGTTTATAGTTTCCTAGGCAATCCTGGCTGCAGCAATCACTAACCCTAGCAGAATCTACAAGAAGGGTTAACCACAAGTCCGTTCTTGCCCATACATTTGTTACATATATTTTACCCACGTACAGTTATGCATGACTCAAGCTTGTTTTTATTCATCAGATGAAAACTCTGACAACCTGAACACATTCAGTCGGCTAATCATATTGTACAAAAACATCAGTTCAAAACTACATTGCAGACTAAGTTCCATAGTTTCTAAATTGATAATTACTGATTACTGTCAATCAAAACCCTACTGCCTATTATTTTCTGCCTGCTGCTGCAAAAATGGATACAATTCTGTTCTCTTTGGCCGGAAATCTTCCATGTTGAAGCTAGGGGTTTCTCCATCTTCAGCGACGCGTTTGCCTTTCAGATTCTTATACAAGATAGGAAGCCGCAAATCTTCCTCTGTTGCTTCTAGACCCACTGCTGCTTTGTCTCGTTTGATTAATTCCTGTAACCGTAAACTTTAGTTTTGCATCTATCAAATTTCCGCCAGGCAATAAAAGATCATTCCAAACTTACCTGCCACAAAGGAGGGTATTTCATGTATTTAGGGTAAACAGTGGTATCCTGGACAGGAGGACTTTTAGACTTGATGAATGCTTCTTCTTCAGCTTTCGGTATCAGGAACCAGTCCGATTTATACGCAATTAGACCAGCATTCCACGGTTCTGGTTGTGTAATTCCTCTGAACGTCTTCTCCATTAGTAGCAGCCCTTTCATCCCTTGTTTCTGCAAACCAAAACACAACATTTCAGAAGGGAACTAAATTTCAGTATATTCCAGCTCGTAAAAGTTTACCATGCCGAATACTCACCTCAGGATACTCTAGTTTCACTGGATTAACATAAAGGACCTTAAAGTACGTAGCTTCTGGATACCGCCGATAAAGATTGCGCCCTACTAGCCTGCCAACACCGAAGTTTTTCAAGTTCATTACTATTTCCCATAGCGGCCTACCTTGAAACAAGGTGTATTTTCCTACATAGATCAGCGGCATTCTGAAGTCCGCAAGAGTAAACTTAACAAGTAAAGTATATCTGAATTAATGGCACATTCAGAATTTCAAAATTAATCAATAAACATTAAAATGTATACATAATTCTTGAATTTGCACAAACTTTTTACAACACACGTGTTTTGCTCTCGAAAGATTTTTCTGACACACATGGATTTGAATTCCGCAACAACCAAGGAAATCTACTCCTCCTCGTGTAAACTAATTTTACGAACTCCTCAACTTCAAGGGAAGATTTCTCAACTCTTTCCAGCCGTGGACTTGAATCAAAGCTTCCATGTCATCGGCAATATGGCGGAGCAAGACCCCAACTCGGCATGTTTCATTTTCGGAATCCACTGAAGAAACAGAAGTGGCACTAGTAGAACGTGATCGGCTGCTGAAGCTTCCTGTGACCAAAAATTCTTAACTGAACAACAAATCCTTATCTTACTTACATAGCATGAAAAAGCTCAAGGGCTCCAGATTTACTCACCTGAAGAGATTCTTTTGGTGCATTCGACACGCTGCTGCTGGATTTCTGCATCAGAGTCTTCGAAGATTTCAAAATTGTTTACTGCAGCAGGAACCTCGCAAAGGTCCATCATCTGCTTCAACTTCTTGTTTGGACTGTGGTCATCAAATTCATCTTCAGCGGAAAACGTTCTGATCGTTGGACAGCTACCAAAGGTCACTCGCTTGTTGCTCGGCCGTCTTTCCTGGTTTGGATGAGAACTTGGCAGAACCAATGAAGATCGCCGAGGCATTCGGTCCAGTAGGGGAATTGTGGGAATGTGGAATTTTTTGAATTCATCCACCCCTGCAGCCAAAGTGGAATTCATTGTACAAACGAAGGAATGCGTCACTCGAACCACACACTTGATAATCGAACTGTAAATTTGTAGAATGTGAATCACTTGAAAATACAACTGCAGGAATTGCTCAATCGGAACAAATTTGTGCATGGTTGCTAAACCTTAAGCACGTTTGAAGTCCAACTTGCTTTGTTAAATTTTTAGCTTCTGTTTGGAAACCCCGCGGCGGTCCTTGATATTTGTTCCCTCAAAATTGTGTATATATACATGTGCTATCTCAACGTAAGGTTTAGTAGTTTATTTATCAATCTGAAGTCTCAATGAAGGCATGTACCTGAAAATAGGCGCATAATGTTCAGATATCAAGGCATTAGCATGAGATCAAACTGGCGGGCTGGGCTGTCATTACCTTTTAAATACTGTTGACGTGACTGTAGGCCGTCTAGCAGGCGCCATTTGAGAACGTTCCCATACGCCTGAAGTCAGATTTCCCGCTCTTTGCTTTTGCCGTGTTCGGAAGTTTGTCAACAAAACGGCTGGCTGAATTCTGTGAGAGGTGGAAGTTGATCCCATCCGTCAGTAATTGAAACAATCACAAAACGCTTGTTATAATCTCACAGGACAAAATTTTGAATTGGAAAATTCAACTTCATAGTTTCATAATTCGACGGGTGCAATAATTGTGATTCATCTAAACCGGATCCCAAAGTATAGGTATATACTAAACTACAAGCTATGATTTTCAGAAATCTGTAAACATTACAGAGGTTTTAGTTTAACACTGCCAACTTCTAACCAATATACATACATATTTCTGTTTCAGGGTTCAGAAGTAGCGGGATTATCTTAAGGATCTTACAGGGAATCCCTCTTTCATGTGGAAGATATTTGTGATCCATGATATCCATCACAAAAGTGATTCAACAGGCTTATTATAAGTGCTTTTGGACAGTTTACACATGTTGATTTCTCCAGTGTGTCGCTCGTACATGTAACATGCCAAAGCGCATAATACCGAAAGGAAGTACAGTACATTACAGGCCTGATAAGTGCCAATTCTCAGGGGGCTTCCGTCCGTGAGCTTTTAAAATCTCTGAAACAATGGCTGAGTCTCACTTTGAGGATGACGAAGACATATCCGACCTTCTATCGGATGACCGTGGCTTAAATTCTGCAGAATGTCAAGAATATCAGGATCAAGAAGATACCCAACAGCAAATTGAGAATGACGATTCTGAGTCTGAAGATGACGCCGATTACTCGTGCCTCAACGAACTACCGCCGAGACTGATTCCCAAATATATGTTGGTTGGGAAAGCGGCCTACGACGATGCCCTACTCTTCAAACACTTTACAGACCTTGAGATCATTGAAGATCTTGCTGACCAACTCCTGGTGCGGGCTGAAGACAAATACCTTGTTGTTTTTAATGATGACTCTTTCTCCGACGATTATTACCGGCAAATGATGATGGTGAAACATCCGAACTTGGACGAAAGCAAAGCAGACGCCTACATGACTTTTAACCGATTCAAGAGAGACATCATGGCGGGATTCAGATACTGGGCTGAGCGAGGCAATCAGCATCTTGGAAGTACATTCCTAGGAGGATTCACGTTCGAAGAAGTAAAGGAATGGCTAAAAAAAGTTCTGGAACCAAAGCGTCCAGCAGTGTTCTACAAGGAAAGCTTTAAAACCCTCGGTAGATCCGTCAACTTTGTCAAGCGGGACAACAAGCCCTTGCCACCAAAAGAGTGTGTTGAATTGGCAAAGGTTGCGCAAGCCGATGACGGCTATATTACAACCAAGGAAGCGGAACTAGTCAAGCCAACACCACCGGTGTACGCAAGTTTTGAACAACTTAGCGAAGAAGAGTTTTTCAATGTTGTTCAAAGCCATCTACAAGCAGAAGAAGTTCACTCCAAGTTCAAAGGAAGTTTGAGGTTTCCTTTGGTTTTGACCCTGCTGAAGTTACTGACTGGCTTTCCATTTGGGGCTGTGCCTATATTCCTCAACGAAGAATTCAGGAGGCAGAAGGGGTACAGCGTAGACTACGAAAATCTTGGATTTGAAACCTTCGAAGAGCTGTTTACCGAGCACGATCATATTTTTCGAGTGGTGAAGAAAGGGCATCTGTTTTTGGTATTCCCTTACTGGAGAACGGACCGCATCGATATCGATGCTGTGAAAATGCAGTTGCTGCACTGGCTTGCCATCTTGGCTCGTTCGAAGAAAGACGACAATGAGGAAATCCGGTTGGCTGATGTGACTGAAAAGTTGGAAGGATATAGATTCCCCTTCAAGCCACAAGCTTGGGGTGTGAACAATCATGAATTATACTACAGAACTTTTTTGGTGGAATATGATTCCAATCAATCATACGCAAGGTCCGTAAGGAAGGAATGCCATGATGACCCGAGCCGAATCAAGTACTACTATGTCTTGGAACAACCGGAGAAATTGAAAAAGATTGAACCTGCGGACCCACCGCAACACATATTCATCCCGCCAAGGCGGACCCAAGTTATCAACCCCGTCCCACAACCACAACCCAAAGACGACCTTCCCGAAGATGAGCTATGGTTAAAAGAAAACGTCCATCCATTGAAACAGCCCTTACCGTCCAGGAAGTTCAAAACCCGGTTTACCGATGTCCTTCCTGACGAACTTGCCTCCCCTGCATTATTCTTTGTTTCCCCTTCAAGTGAAATTGAGGAGAAGGAAAATTTCATTGATAGGATGACGTAAGTTTTTCTGATTCGCAAATCTCAAGTTTTACGAGAAGTCCAACATGACTCATCGGGTTTTTTTTATTTTTTCAGGATAGCTTACAACAATTTGAAGAAGAACAGTCCAGTCAAATTTTCTTTTTTAAGTATTCCTCCCAAACTGTTGAATCCGGGGTCCATTGTAGCGAAACATTTCCCCGGCACCGGATGGCTCCGGCTTCAAATCAAGTCTCTAGGCAAAAGTCATTGCAAGGTAAGGCTTCGATTTGTGTTATTCACGGTAGGGTCGTAGAGAATCACCTAGCCAAAGAGAACATGTTTATGAGTTCTAAATGACCCCACGTAGGCTAAATAATTGTGATAAAAGTTTCTGATATTTGCTCGAGCTATATCGTTTTGATCTCTGCTCGATTTATAACTTTAAGAAGAGGATGTTTTCAAATTGGAGCTGAACGATTACCATCGACTGTGGAATTCTTCAAGATTCATTCAAGTCGAGTGAAGCAGATTCATGGTGTTTTCGTCTAAAGGGTTTTAAGGATTTAAACGTCGTTTAGTAGTTTGAAGTCTCGCGACCAACCTGAGAACGTGTGGGGACCATCAAAGTGTTCAAATTATCCGATTGTTTTCTGCAGGCTATTTTGGTAGACTATGGAGAATCGGTACAACAGACGCCCTTGGACGAACTGAAGTACCTATTGAAGGCGTGTGCTGCCGACAGTCCGTACTCTTTATGCTGCACTTTAAGGAAGAAATACCTGGACATGTTCACGTCAACGAAAAAATTCTCGTTCCCCAACCTCGAGTTTGGACCATACGTTGTGGAAACTTTCATCGATTTGGTTGTTGGTGGCGAATTCCGCTTGGAGCTTTCAGAAGAAATTAAGGTACGAAATTTCGTTCTCGAACCTCTATCGGTGTGTGACCATCTTGACGAAATGAAGTTTTTCCCCGAAGTGCCCTTCTAATGACTGCTAAAATGACTGCTCTTTGTACAGAATGTAATCGTCTGTACATTGTATATGCCTCCTAGGAAACATTGTTCTTCTTGCTCAGAACACATTTTGCAGGTTTTTAACACTCCTGTTCGATAAACCTACGTTGACACGGATTCGGTAGCATTGTAGCATAGCTGCGTACTATGGCTGATTTTGATAAAAGTTCTTGTTTCTTTCAGCCGAATCTGTACGAAGTCCACCTGTACGTTTATTCTGTCCAAGAAGATCAATGGGCGAATTTGTTGGACCTTTTTTTCGATGCTCTTCGCCGTAGTCGTATACGGAACGGTAAGTCAAGAATCTAGTGTTTAGCACGTATCGAAATTTCTGAAGCGGTCTTGTCAAGGCTTCCGTACATTAGTGGCTAAGCAGCAATGCTTGACTAACAATGCTCTCTCTAACTGCCATTGAGAAAGACAATTCAAAGTTATAGATTGGGCTAATTAGCCCGCTTTAAGATGATTACGGCCGAACTGTGAATATAATCTTTATTGTCTATCTACAGGTGAGCCTGGAATAGAAAGAATGTACCAAGTGGATTTGGAACGAAAGAAAAAAAGGCAAAAACGCATCCAAGAAAAGGATGGAAGAAAAGTAGCAGGTTACAGTGAAGAAGAGGTCCACACTGAAAACAAGCCAGTCTTCCCACTCATTTAAAACGGACGTGTGTTAGTTAATCTTATTGAATTAGGATTTTAGCGGTTAATTAAGTGGTCAGGGTGACAGGGTGGTCATCAAATCAGGATTGGGGTCGAATGAACTTCCATGTAGCCAAGTTTAGGAGATATATATACGTAAAGTCTAATGTTCTGGACATTGAATGAAAGAGACAGGGAATTTTTGCTTAAACTATAGACTATAACACTGTTTTTTCACTTTACAAGCTCTGCTTTGTGTCAGAGTTTTTTACTGCTTGGAAGAGTTGTTGGGTCATTCTCAATGTCTTGCACAACATGTAACTGCCAGTTTTAATAGAGCGTTGAAGCACTGTCTGATTACAGTTGAATGTTGAACATTTTAGGATGAATAGAACTTCTTTGACGCTGTAGAAAAGCCAAGGGCATTTGTCAACTTCTTTTATATGTATTTGTAGTAAGCATCTCAAATAGTGTCTGTCGAAGGACAAAAAAGACGAAATGCCAATTTGAAGTGAAGAATCCAGTTCGCTTTCGATGGAAGTCAACTTGCCCCGTATGAAGCTCCCTACTGCCATCGCCGCGGAGTTTCCACTCTCCCGCTTTCACAGCTCTCCAAGCTTGCTAAAGGAATTCAACCGGGGAAAGTGTCGATGGAGAAATTCGGGGATGAAGAACCGTATGGAAAGGCATGTAGTGGACTGCGTTGATGCAGTGGCATTTCGACGGCGCATGACCATCCAGCTCCTACATGGGCTTTCTCCATCCAAGGCAATGCTGGGGAGGTTTGGGTCTCTGCTGTTTTGAGGAGACAGGAATATATGTTGGTATACAAGTTACCTTTAGTTAGTATTTTGGTGAACCCACAGGATTCTTGGTCAGTGTTTCTTATGGAGAATATCCAATGTGTACGGTACGTAGAGATGCAGGAAACTGACTGACTGAGTGAGTTTTGTAATACTGAATACGGTAATGACAGATACAGGATTCGGAAGAGGGGGTGAATGGAAAGTCAGACTTGCTCCTTGTCCAGTGTGTTCCTCCTACTCTTAGGTTTGCGTAATATTTTAGAACTTGTATTTAATTTTATTTAAAATGGAGAATGTAGCGGAAAGTGAAGAGAAAATTTCAGAAGTAGCTTTAGGAAACCCGCGCTACTGCAGTTATGTGGAAGGGCTGTACACTTACAAAGACCCCAACACTCTGAACGAGTACACCTGGGACGACGAAAAGAAGTTGTGGGTTCCCAAGTCAGTCGAAATTTATTTTGATGGACTTCACTACGTGTACAACGAGAAGGAGGGTCAGGTCATGTATTGGGACAAGGACAAAATGTCATGGCTTCTCAAGGTAAGTGTCACAACTTGTCCATCTACATTCCTAGGTTATATGTAAGTCAGCTGGCTTTATGTTTGTATAACAAAAGTTTTTCGGAACAAGGGGTTGTGGGGACGCAGACGCCTTCTTGTTTTATTTGATCGATTTTTCTTGGCTTGGAAGATTCGTCTGGATAATCATCCATCCGAAAAGAAATTGTTAGACTGACAAGAAAAGACTGACAGAAGTAGTTTAGATGAAACTGCTACAAACAGTATTAGCAATCATGTTAAAGTTTTGCTGAAGCCAATATTTTGAAATTTCAGAACGCCGAACAGGGTGACACTGGATACAGCAATCCCAATTATGACTCTAGCAGCCAACAACCTCGAAGGTTTTACTATGCTGCGTTGTCGCCGACAAACATGGGCGTGAATTCGGAACCTGTCTTTCTGTCGCCTGACGATCAGGTGAGTTTAGAAGCTTTGGAATGTTGACACTGCAAAAGGGGGACGTAAAGGAGAATTTTGGGGATTCCAGGTGAACAACAACAATGTGGTGGAAGAAGAGACGGAAGAACTTCCACTGGGCTGGGAACGTCATGAGGACAGCAGCGGAGCATATTATTGGCATATCAAGTCTGGGACAATTCAAAGAGAAGTACCGAAGCCGTCACTGTTGATTCCTGGGAAAAGCCTTGACAGCCAATTTGTTCGGAGGTCGACGAGTACCTTTTCGGATTTGTCGAGCCATTTGGCTAACGTGTCTTTGAAGGCAGAGAAGCGCAAGAGTTGGTCCGAGTTCCTGAATGAACGACAAGAATCAGCCAGTGCCATGTCGAGTCTCAACAGTAGCTCAACTAGCAGTACCACTAGCGAAACCAAGGTTCTGAATCCGAGCGGCAGCGGGGGTGGTTCCACAGAATCTCAGTGTTTAAAGTTTGTTGGAGTGAGCCTAGGAAGCCTTAGCATATCAGAGGAAGACCTGACGCCGGAAAAGTCGTCTAGAGCAGTATCAAGAGTCATATCGGAGTTGACGATGGGTAGTAAGAGTGGGTAAGTTATGTTTCAAATTCGTAGGTGATCTTGAACGATCGTAAGGAGTTGACACATTGTGTTTTTTCGATGTTAGGATGGAAGTAGCTGGGAAAATTTGGGGCGGTGGATCTGAACTATATCTTGAACTGGATGAATCCAACCTTCGTGTCAAGACGATGAAGAACAATCTTGTTGTGGCAGAACAGCCGATACATTCTATACGGGTTTGGGGCGTGGGCCGCGATGATCCTAGAGATTTTGCCTATGTCGCAAGGGAGAAGTCGACCAGGGTATTTCTTTGCCATGTATTTCGGTGAGTTAATAAAAGTTTTTGGATTGTGTTGGTGTGGATGGGCTCTAAGTGTTGGATATGTAGATTGGAGCTAAACGCCAGACCTTTGGCGGCGGCCCTTCGTGACGCCTGCAAGAAGATAATGATTGAACGCCAAAAGAAAATGAAACGACCTACTTCATTACCCATGAAAAAACAATCAGTCAACAACAGCTTGATCAATTTTCCAACACCAATGGACGAGCCTCGTAAAGTCATCAAAGTCTATTACCTCGGAGGTACAGTAGTCACGAGACCAACTGGCATGGAAACCCTCAACAGTGCAATAGACTCGGTCAAGAACAATCATCCTATTCCGTAAGGCCTAATTTATAATTCGACTTGACAAAAAGGTACCACTTACTAATAATGCATTCGCTCCCCAGTGTCACCGTAAGCGTCGCACCTTCCGTTCTCGAAATCAAGTCTGAGTCTGGCGATATCAATATCGAAATTCGAGTTCGCTACTTGAGCTTCATGGGAATCGGCCGAGACGTCACAACCTGCGGAATCGTCGTTCACACTGCCAGAGACGACTTCGAAGCCCATTGTTTTTACTCGACTCCGAGCTCAGGAGCACTATGCAAGGCTATCGAGGCAGCTTGCGTTCTTCGGTACCAAAAGTGCTTAGACGCCAGACATCACCATGGTGGTAGCGACAGCGACATGAAATCTCCAAAAACACCCAACGGAACCTCCAAGGCTGCAGCCCTTGCTAGTACATTCAAAAGTGTTCTAGGCAGATTTACCTCTATAGACAAATCGTAAATAGTTTTTCGTACGTTTTCTACATGCCATAATAGATTAGCAGTTACCAAAAATGCTTTACATAATGTAACGTAGGAGCTTTATTCTTTTAACATTAACCGGTACCAGATGGACTGTTTTGTTGCCATATTTTAAATATCCAATTTTTGTTTTTACACTGCTAGAGACCGTAAGATACTGATCGTTTGTAGGAACATGTGCATACTGTATGATTCCAGTAGGTGTCGAACCGTAGTGCAAGTGAATATAATGTTAAGTGACCTAAGCTCATTAATGCTGACATAATGTGGTGACGATTATACTGTAATAATTCTGCTGCGCTATTAAAGATATCTGACGATCATGCACTAGATAAACATTATTTAGAGCTGTGTCAAATCTAACAGCAGTTTCATCCCTTGTTCTTCCATTTTAGTTTATTGAGCTTCCGGGTCTATTAAAACGTTATTTTTGCCGGAAATGCATGGCTTGTTACCTGAAGATATGCACGCGCCGTGCGGTTAGACGGGGAGAGCTTGCTTACTCACGGGCGAGTAAACACGCCCTCATCTGGCAACTGCCAGAAAAAGAGCATCAGCTGTTCCGATCAAAACAAACTCAATTTTAGTGGTCCAGTTTTCTGAATTGTGAATCACTACAGCATTTAGTCATAGTTGACCTTAAGACGGATTCAAAAAGCTCTGTTGTACGTATTACAGCCTGTGATTGACTGGAGCAATCAAAGACGATTTGACCAGGAGAATTCGCTGCAATGGCTACTTGACCACCGAGTTTGACAGATTCGCGAAAAACAGTCTGCAGACTTGCAGCTGCAATCCGTTGGATTAAACGTTTCAGTATATACTTGTAGACGTCAACTATGGAAAATTTGTACCAAGATTAAAGCGCAAGTTTGGTATAGTGCAAAACGATTCCAGGAAGAATTAGCAACCTGACTTGTCTCATCACAGTCAAAGATTTGTTATTGACAGATCATCAATCGTCTTTCAGTCAGATGGTGAATCACTATATACAAGATTAAGAACTGGTGTTGTAGAACATATCGTTAATGATATCATCTGACTGAACTTTCTGTAGCTACAGTGTGTGAATTTGAGCACTACAAGTCAGAAGGATAGTCAGTTGTTATCGGTTATCACTCTGTTGTTTCAGAAACATGGATATCAGATATTTATTTGTGAGCTTAGGCGGATTACAATGTTGCTAGTCAAGAGGCATTATATTGCGTTTAGAATATGTAGGGAATAAGAAGACGATTGAGATTAAATATTAACGGAGTGCGAGACGAAGGCGGCAAAGCCGCGATATCGCATTCCAAACCTGGATCTCATTGAGTTAGCAAGAATGTCAGACAATAATTTAGTTGGGGCTTCCATCCAAGGCGACGACGATGTCGAAGACTATGGAGCATCATCCTTCGAAGACGCGGATCCCACCAGTAGGCTCATAGAACCTGCTGACAGTGACGAAGACAACAATGGCCAAAGATCAAGCCAGCCCGATGATGATGGACTTCCTACCGTCGATATCGTCTTGCCTCCTAGAGATAGGTATGTCAGATGACCATTGCAAACGTTATCAAGGTTTCGAATTAATCTGACTGGACTGAGAAATCTATTTTTGTGTAGGTATTGGACAGTGTACTTAATATTTTATTTCCTGGGAATCACCACTCTGTTGCCTTGGAACTTCTTTATCAATGCCCATTCAGTAAGCCAGCAAGCTGGAAATGTGTGCGAAAAGTTGGCGGAATGCATGGACTAACGTTTTGGGGTTTATTTGCAGTACTGGATCTACAAGTTCAGAGATGTGACTAATGGGACCACGGCAACTTCTGGGCAGCTTCGTGCGGAGCAATCTCATTTTCAAGCTAGCTTTTTTTCGTACCTGTCGATAGCGTCGAATGTACCGTCTACTTTGGCGTTTTTATTGAATGCCTTCATAGCAAGATGGTATGCTGCTTATTTCATGAATTTTCGTTTTCTTCAATATGAATGACGTCCTAATTTGATACGTCTTCCAGTTTGTCAGCGCAGCTAAGAATAAATGTATCCCTTGGAATCACCGTCTTGATGTTCATCTTGTCCACGGTTCTGGTCAAGGTGGACACAGATACATGTGAGTTCCCTTCTTTTTGGTTTGAAAGTATAGAAATGTTTTGTTTAGCATTAAAAAATCCACTTCTATATCGTAGGGCAGCAAGGGTTTTTCGCCGTGACGATGGTGACAGTCGTTTTGATGAACAGTAAGTAGAGATATATGCTATACAGATTTAGCGTTTTGTAAGCTGGTGATTATCATGGAGTTTTCTTTGCAGCTCTTAGCTCCTTTTTTCAATGCGGATTGCTTTCGATTGTCAGCCATTTTCCTGGAGAATACACAACGGCAACTATGAGTGGTAATTATATAAATATTTTACGAAGATGTAGATCAAAATGAACTTATGACTGGCGGAGGTGATAACCAATTGGAAATTACCAGGTCAAGCCCTTGGAGGAATATTTGCTGCTTGTGCGAGTATCGTGTCAATTTCCATGGCCGCCGACGACCGAAGTTCAGCGTTTATATATTTTCTAATTGGAACCCTTTGTTTGCTGCTCAGCCTGGTTTTCGCAGTTATGTTGCGCAAAATAGTCTACTACAGATTCTACTTGGGCGAAAAAGGAGGACCATTCAGATGGGTTGACGATTACCCACCAGAAGCAATGCTTACACCGAGATCCAGTGTCCACGTCAAATTCCGAGATGTGTTCAAGAAGGTCTGGGTTCAAGGAACAACAGCTATGATGGTGTTTGTTGTTACATTAGCTGCATTTCCGACTCTAATGGTACTCATTGTTAGCGAAGACAAGGACCCGGATGGGGATTGGAATGGTAATGCTGTGGATATCGTAGAAATATGAGTTAACCTACAGATCAAAGAGATGCCGACTTGAATCAAGCTCCTACATTATAATTTTGTCTTTTCAGCTAAATACTACAACCCAGTTGTCACGTTTTTGATGTTCTCAATAGGGGACTATCTTGGTCGAATCTTGTCGGGTGCTCTGAAGATGGTGTGTAAACTGGTCTTTTTAATATACAGTATATGCTGTTCACCGTGTATATGATTGGCTGATTCAACTTGAAAGAAATCATGAGCGAATTTTTATGATTTTTTAGCCCTATAAGGACTCTTACTGGACATTGATTTTCTCATGTATGAGGATAGTTTTCATCCCGATGATCATGTATTGCAATCTATTGCCAAGCCATCGGACTTTACCTGTGATTTTTGCTTCTGACATCGAATATACTATCATATCAACGTTTTTTGGGTTGACCAACGGATACTTGGCGAACCTTGTTTTCATCAATGCCCCTCAGTAAGTGGTAATCTGAAGTTCTTCAGGCGGTTCCGTATCAAGAATATATCTGTAATTGAAGGAAATGGTTTTACTTTTCAGGCTAGTCAAGAAAGAGGAGCAAGAAGAAGCTAGTGCCATAGTGACGTTGATGTTAGGAGTTGGACTTTCAGTTGGAGTTACTCTCAGCTATTTCTTGCTGATGTTGTTGTAAGATAATGATATTGTCACTTTAGAATGCTCAGGCTCTAGTGTGCAGATTGTTGACCAATGTGTGAGAAAAGTTAGTACATATCTATAACTAACTCAAATGTTATCAGTACCAAGTAGCAACTATTTAGGCCTTATTGCAAAGACGTGCTTGAACATACAAATGTTCAATGATGTCACAGAGGTGAACAACTAGTGACCTAACTGTAATCAGTTCGCTGAAAGACTTTAGCTTTGATATAGTGACTTGTGTTCTGAAACATTCCAACAATGGCTTTATTTTTAACGTCGTTTGACCAGAAATAAAAAAGTATTCGTACATCATGAAGAAGGACGGTACGAATCAAGTCTTGTTTCATTGGAGTACGTCGTGGATAAGTTCCTTGAGAAGTGGGATATCTGGTCGTTCTTCAGGGTCTTTGGCTATCATCAAATGCAAAATCTGTAATAAAAACATAAATTCACAGTAACTTTCTTGGTCACGAATAATTGGCTCTAAGTAAAACTTTAGATGCTTACGTCCAGAAATATTGTAGTCGTCGCAGCCTCAGGATGAGCATCATGAGACCAAAATTTCTCCACTTCATAAATTAGCTCTTGCGTTGTTTCAGTCCGGTGGGAGACTTCAAGAATCGAAACTGCAGCGGAGTATATATCACTCTACAAGCGTAAGATACATGCATGATAAATAGCAAACACAATGAGGATCGGAAAATCTAATAAAGATGGAAGACGAATTACTTTAGAGGTCATTCGGTCTTCAGGGGCCGCATAGGGGTCAGAACCGCTTCGACCATCGAACATACTTCCTTCTACCGCCAAACCGAAGTCGCCAATTTTGACCCGTTCATGACGATCCGTTGACCAAAAAATGTTCCTCGGCTGAAAAAAGACGAACTCCAGACATAATCTTTATCGATAATCAAGTCGAGTCAGACTGAATCAGTTAGTTCTCAATTACATTCAAGTCTAGATGCAAGCAACCGTGCTCATGAATATAGTCAAGTCCATCTAAAATTTGATACAAGATTTCCAGACTCTTTGCGTCGCCCAATTTTGAGGTGAGGATTGTCGACTTCCAATCGTATAAAGATATAGAGCAGAGCTCCATCAAAAGGTAGAAATGTATTTCATCGCTTTCATCTTCATCATTGGCGTGCACTGACAACCATGACTTTTTGTACTGAACAATATGGCGATTTCCTTTGAGTTTCCGCAGTATATTACATTCGTTTAGCACCATCTGAAGATCTTCCATCGTTTCCCACTCAACAATGACTTTTTTGAGGGCTAAATTCCGCTTCCCGGGGGTAGATTCTGGCCCAACAACTTCAACTACTTTGCCGTAAGATCCCGCTCCAAGCTCTCGAATTTCTCCATACTGTTTGTGAAGTTCATTTTGTCCACGAAGGATTTCGTACATCTCTGCCACGTTCCTATTCACAAACAAGAGGTTGTACGACATTCAGAATAATCTCTCCAGATATTCAAGTACAAAGTCAGTACTTACGTGAACTCATTCGGGGTTAGCAAGTCGCTGCATGGGCAAAACATCTTAAACAGTTGTTCCTTTTGCTGCCCTTCGAGCTCTTGAAATGGTATATGGATATTAGCATCCTTAAGTAGTTCTGTGGCATCTGCAACAATTCATCTTCTTTCGATCTTAGAATTAAAAACATGGTGTGTCTTCATTGCTACTTACATTCCCTGCCCCGAGAACTTAGTGCATCTAATTCTAAGTGATCGCCTGCAGCTCCCAGTGCTCCAGAATCCACAGAATCGAATTGTATTCGTCCACGAGATTTTCTCCGACCAAGGAACGGGTTTCTCTTGTTATACTCTTTCTCTAACAACAGCCAGGTAATCAAACGTACTTCCGGTAGCGCTGCTGCTGCCGGTGGTAGTGAATGCACTCTTAGGACAGAGGTATCCGTCCCGCCCGAGCTATTCCAATAACTTCCTGCACCTGCAAAAATGTCATACAGAAGTGATAGGTGTATCACAAACGGTTCAAATAGGATATATTCTTACTTAAGTCGTAGTCTTTTATAGTTTCTAGTTTACGACTCATTTTGTTTGGCCAGCCGAAACCCACAACATAAATAAGAAACCTGTTTGTTAACGTTGCATCACTTGTCAACTTCAGGTGTTATATTCTAATGACTCAAAGAATGACACCAAACTTGTATTCGATAATTTGCCTGCAAATATCTATACTCTGCTACTTAGTTTTTCTTTAATTTTAACCTTTCACCTTTTTGGTATCACTCCAGTTTCACATTACAGCTATGTACAGCTTTTGCCAGCATGTGCAGCCGCAGCTGATCTTCGCGGTTATTTCATCATGTTGATCTTTTAGTAGCTCATAGAGTGAAGAGAACTCTATGCCTCTCTATTCTCTATTATGTTTTGATCGAGTGCTACAGCTTGTTTACGCCAGGCTCCCAAACATTTTTAAAGGCCACAACAAATAAACCAAAACAGCACCAGCTGATCCATGTCATAAACCAAAGTTCAAGATTCAATACACTTATTATGTTTCAAAATTTTATGTTAATTTATCTGTGAAAAATAGCTCTTTGAGATAGTACTTGAAGGCAACTGGGGGATGGCAGTATTCTAATCGACTTCAAAGACAACGAGGTAAGAAAGTACATGTACGTAAATAGCAAGCTAAGCGAAACCGTTTTGAGTTAGTTGTTCCAAATGGGATTGTTTTTTCAGAAATTCTCGAATCACGAGTAATATGGCTGCTCCAAGTGGGACAGGAACTTCAAGTGGAGGAAATGAAGCTGTCCCAGGGCACTCATTCCTTTCATCTGTCAGTGAAGTTAAGAATATGGAAAATGCGTTGCTATCCCTACTGACTTCGTTTCATTCCGGCGAGTTAAGCGCTTTCGGTAAGCGGTCACGTTCATTATGCTAATGATGCTTCATGGTCCTTTATTTTACTGCAGTTTGAGAGTTTTGCAATTGAACACGCGTGTTTTTACAGGTCGGGGCCGTTCGCTAGAAACCATGGAAGCGATCAGATCCAAGCAGGAAAAGCTTGCTCGTTTGCATTTTGATATTGGAAGTTCAAAGGTAAAGCTGGATCCCGTTGTAAATTTTGCTATGTTGTTTGTTGTAACTGAAGGACTTGACATACCATTACTTGCGGACTTTCAGGGACAAGGAGATAATTCACATCAAAGCAATTGGATGTCGGACACTGAACAAAATAAACTGATGGCGGGCTTAGGCGAACTCTCGGTTGAAATTGAGAAGCTGCATGAGACTTCAAGCAACAAATCATGAACTGGTCGTACATGGTTTTGATCAAGGGTTCACAGGAATAAAAATAAACTGTCGTCCTTGATAATCGAGCATTGTTGTGGTAAATTGACGTCGCTACACGTGAAGGTAGGATATTCTGTATGTCCTCCAAGGAGCGCTGGAGCTGGAACTGTAAAGGTTGCTCTATCAGCTGTGTAATTGAAGTAATGTACTGTGACTATTCGGGCCTTAAGTTGAAGTAGAGTCAATCAGGAAGTTTTCGATAACTTTTTAATTCAGAAGATTATTAAAACCGATCTTGAATACGAACAGTGAGTGCAAGGGACCTCGTACAGTCAGTCATTAGTGTTCTATTCCAGCAAACTAAGTCGTAAGGCTGCGATTCAAATTTTGGAAATAAAACTCCAGCTTTCAGCTTTCCAATGTACTATCACAATTACTATTCCAAACCACTAACTACGTATGTAAATCTAAAAAATCGTTGAAAACTATGTAAAAGGTACAGTTTGAAGCTGATTTGCCGGCAAGAAATCGGCATCTGGAGGTGGAACCGGCATTGGCGGCGTTCCTGAAGGAACCGTTTGTAAAGTTGTACTTAGCACGGGCGGAGGAGCTGTGGTTTTCAACAGTCCCAAAGATTGGAGGCAGAACGCTGCTGCATTGGCTTTGGCTAGTTTTTTGTTATTGGTTGCTACACAAGGCTGATACTCGACACCGTTAACTGTGGCTTTATAAACAAAAGCTGGTTGATGAGAAGGCCCGTGCTCAAAGACTAAGTCGAATACTGGTGGACCCCATCTTCTCTTGGTACATAATTCCATCAACGCAGAAACCGGATGTTTACCTAGAGAAACCGCAACGATCATTTAATCCAGAGCTCATTCGGAATGGAAAAAAGAGCCTTTTAATTCTTACCAGTGAGGTCATACAACAAACTCAGGTTAGCGAATGGACCTCGTTGCTTCGAGTCGTCTTGGGCTTGAAGACCTTTCTTATCGGTTTTGACATCCAAAGCTAAAGGTTCTGTAGTGCCTTCCTTGTTTTTTCCCAGGCCTTCTCCTGGTTTCCAGCCCATTTTCTGCAGTAAATGCATGCCCATGCCACCAGACACCTGCTTGGCATTCTTAAGTTGGTCACGCTTAGCCCATGCCTGTGGTCCAGAGGTGAGATCTGATACTGTGAGAAACTTTGGTTCCAGTGCTTTTGCCTCAGCCCATCTGTCCATCTACGGATCAATACTCAAGTTAGAGTCCATTTAGGATTATATTGAATACCATGTACTCGCAGATAACTTACTTCTTGTACGGCGGATGTCAGCTCCTTTTTTGCACCTACATCATCCGGATTATCCTTCAGTGCCCTAATGGCTTTCAGTCTTGCCGTTATGATAGATCCAACATCCAATGGAACGGTTGGCGCTTCTGGAGAAACGTTCTTCTTCGATTCAGCTGGCTGAGTGGCTTCCGGCATCGGAATGGATGCTAGAGCCACTTCTTCTGGTTGTTCTACGACAGGAGCTCCCACCGGAACTAGAGCTTTACTGGTGGTGGTAGCAGCTTCAGGTTTAGGTTTTGAAGTTTCAGTACTCTCAACTTCCTTCCACTCCAGTGCTTTCATCTCGCTTACTCTATGGTGGGTGCCACTTGATACAGGGAACTGGGTTTTTCGTACGGCGTTTTCAATTGCAAGTTCATGAGGAGTTCGTACAGGAAGTGGAATGGCATTTCGGATATTCAAGGTAATCTGTGGCATTGGTCTTTCCTTGACAACGAAAGGATGATGAATGAAATGACTGCTTTCTCCACCATCAGAATCATGGCCATCTGGATCTTCGCCCATAGCTTCTTTTCTGGCCAATCTTCTGCAGTACGACGTCAGTTCTTCTACACTTTTGCCCCCAGCTTTAATAGCAACGATCTGGTCCTTGGAAAAAATATCGGATGGAAGGACCCCACTTTTCATCAATAAGGATGCATTTCGTCTAGCGATTTCCAACAACTTGACTTTGTCAAACACTTCATCAGATCTTCTAGACATCGATCTTGACCTTGATCTTGAATATGATCTGTCGTTCCTATCCCGTGTGTATCTATCGTCATTGCGCCGTCGGTAGTGGTCATTGTCTCGAGATCGGGTATCTCGGTAATATCCTGGGCGGTGCTGGTCTTGGCGACTGTAATTAACTTCTGAACATCTAGGTGGGGCCCTTCGGATCTTGTCCCTGCCGTTCACTCGGTCTCGGTTGTCAACAGGGTCAGAATGCCTCCTATCATGAGAATAGTCGCGACTGCTTTCGTCTTCTCGTGGCGGACAAATTCGCTTTTTCTCACGGCTGTCTGACGGACTTATATGTCTTTTTCGTCTCTCTTCAGTTGTTTCGTGTTTTGACTTTTCGTGATGATTACTTTTCTTCTTTGCATGGCTTGGCTCTTGGATTTCACCTTCTTCTAGGTCTGCTTCTTTAGAATGTTTCTTCTTACTGTTGTCCTTGGAATCTTTGTGTTTGCGGTGTTTGACGGGTGCTGCAGCGTCGCCAGCGGACTCAGATTTGTGCTTGTGCCTTTTCTTTTTTGATTCTTCCTTAGATTTCTTTTTCGACTTCTTTTTGTCTTTTTGCTTCTTCTTCTTAGCAAATAAGTTTATCTCAGCAGCGTTAGGCTGTTGACCAAGTTCTTGAAACAACTCGTTCAAGATGTCATCAGCTGATTTATTTTCACCGGAATCAACGTTCGGTATCGCTTTAGCCACATTTTCCGCAAATCGACGCTCTTTCAAAGCTCGTTGTTCATCGAATAGTTCCTGAAGTATTTCATCGGCGTTTTTGTGGGACTGGTTACTTTCTGCAGCACCGCTTGGTTCATCAGCCATAATTAAACAAGAAAGAGGATCGAAGCTTGGACAACACAACAACCTGTACACCAAGTGAAATTACTGATGAGATTAACCATGCTTCGTCAAATTTTCATAAAACAGAAGCTTAGATGGACTGTCGATTCAAGGTTCAACGAATCGAATTGGTCAACTCATTTACAGGAGATACGAATTCACTGTTTTAAAAAATCAAAAAATCCCTGCAACAACACGCCACGGAAATGTAAACACACCGATCAAAGATCAAGTCCACATGCACAAAATCTCTGGGAAAGCTCAAACCAGCCGAAAGCCGACTTTTTCGAAACAAAACAGCCGGCGCCGACGATAAAGCGCAAGAAGTGAAGCGCTCAATGACTTTTTTGGTTGGCGAAGAGAGGGAAATTTGTATCTAATGTTTACATTTTTTCAGAATCTGTCTGGGTTACTGAGTATACCGTATATCGCTGTCTAAAGCTTTTCAAGTATAACCGAATCACGAATCGTTCCGTAAGTTCGAGATCAATCTTTTGATTACGTAAATACGCCTGTCAAAGTGAGCTCTGAGCCAATGGGATTTGATAGAAGACTAGCTCACAAATAAGTAAGCGTGGAAATATGATTTCAGTTTCAGCTACAAGTTGACTCAGCGTATATAGAACGTCGAGCATTCCATTAATTGGTAGCTGGTCCGCCGAAGGGCTGTTCTTGGAAACAGGCTCCTGAACTAACTGCTTTGTGCTCAATGGTTTCAACATGTTTGTTCTGGGAGGTCGGCGGTTCAAGAAGATAACTTGATCTTAGAGTTGAACTGGAACTTGAGTACGCATGCAATGGTTCTCACCTACTCACCTACGTGGGTGTGGTATTAACGGATGATGTTGGTCACTTGGCTCTATTTGTGTCACTACTCATGCTTCATGTTGATTTTATTGACAGGCAGTAGTTGTCAGTTGTGACTGACTGAAGTATTTCATCCGGGCGGAAATTCGAATCAAGTTCAAATCAAGCAGTTCACACCGGACAACAATCAAGAAATTGTTTTGAAATGGAAGCAAGCAAATTAATCAGCTGCCTGCCTCCAGGCCAACTGCCTACGCAAGTGGATAAAAAGCTGCTGCATACTGGGAAGGGAGTCTTTCCAAATTACGAAGATGGAACAAAGGTAAATACTGTAAAAATGTGCAGTTTCCCTCAGGGATTTACTCAAACATGCATACGTGCATTCTTAACAGGATGTAAAATTTTTCCGTTTTAGATACAATTTCATTTCGAGACCAGAGTCAAAGGGAGTGATACAGTCATTGATAGCACAAAAGTCACAGGGAAACCAATGGAGCTGTTCCTTGGCAAGAAATTCAAGCTGGAAATCTGGGAGGCAATGCTGAAGACCATGTCCGTCGGAGAGGTTGCAAAATTCACAGTTCCTCGAATTGTAAGGTTGCTTTATTCAATTTTCTTTACTATCGCTTTCACTCTCAGCTAACAATTTACATTGATTGTTATTTTGCAGTTTGTCGTACACTACCCTATGGTGTCTAAAGCTCTTAGGGATTCCCGGGAAGGAAAGAAAGAGCGAGAGCATCATTGTTGTGGCATGATGACGCAAGGCTGTGGATATACTGATCTTGACGATTTGATGAAGTCGCCAAAGGACCTGGAGTTTACGTTCGGTGCGTTGTCAAACTGATAAACTCTTCGCCCATTTACTTCTGGCCTTTCAAGTGACCATGTGTTTGTCTGAAAATTATAGAGCTTTTAGAAGTTAAAGGCTTGGGAGAATATGACAGGGAAACGTGGCAGCTTAGTCCTGAGGAATTACTGGAATCCATACCGAAATTGCGGGATGAAGGAAACAAATTGTTTAACAGCAATGATATCGAAAAAGCCAAGAAGAAGTATTATGATGCTATCGCTATTCTGGAGCAGCTTGGACTGAAGTGAGTGTTAGAATCGGGAAGAATTTTTGCCCTTTTTTATTATAAGAATTCTATCTGTTGTTCCATCACAGGGAGAAGCCTGGAAGCGAAGAAAGTGATGAGCTGGACGGGAAAAAAGTTCCTCTGCTGTTAAATTACGCTTTGTGTCTTATGAAAGACAAAAACTACTATGAGGCTATTCAGCATCTCAGTACGGTGATCAAAGTTCAGAATGGTAAGTAGGACACTTTTCATGCTGAATAAGTGTTCGAGTTCAAACTTGAAATACAAACTATGAGCGACATTTTCAGATTGTGTCAAAGGACTGTTTAGAAGAGGACAGTGTCATGCTTCCGTTGGTAACGTAGAGGAAGCTACAAAAGACTTCAACTCGGCACTTGAGCTGGATCCAGCTTTGCAGGCTCGCATAGCAGAAGAACTGAAAAATCTCGCGAAGTTTGTGAAGGAGCGTGACCAAGAAGATAAAGTTGCTTTCCAAAAAATGTTCTCTTGAATCTAAAAATATGAACTTTGACTTTGATTATATCAGATGTGTGCAATGTCTCATAGCTAATAATCTAATCCATGTTATCTAGTCTATATTGTACTGTTCGAGGTTAATTGTGCTTTATTATTGATCAGAGTGTGATACGTCAACTAGCTCCTTCAAAGTAGACAACAATAAAGATAGATTATCGCTTCTGTCTGGACATTTCATTTGTTGCTTGACATTTTCGATAGCCCTTGTAACTGCCTGCAATCTATCTGGAGGAAGGGCTGTTAAATTTTTTGCATTACTGAGAACATTTAGACTTTCCTCTAAAACGATGTCCGATTCCGGAAGGTCTTTTGGTTCCGTTATGGCAAGGAAATGACAGACTGCTAGACAAACCTGCAGTCAAAACACAACGCCATATTACTCGTTATAAAATATTGGATAACACTTATAGAATTTGATTGAATACGAACCTCTATTTTGAGCTTTTCTGCATGAGCTAATTCAGAAGGTTGTAAATCATCAGGTACTGTTGCACTTTCAATTACACCTTGCCAGACCTTACGGAAACTATTACCGTATAAGACTCTCTGATGTAACTTGGTGAGGGCTATAACGCATTGAATCCGCTCTTTAAAGTTTTCACTTTTATGTACTACCTTCGATAGTTGCTTGAGAAGAGGTTCCTGGAAAATAAATTGAAGGTTTTTGCGCCATTCGTTACACTATTGTGTTTAGAAAATGCATCAAAATATGATTATAATGTGCATACCAAAACATTCGGATTCTTCAATAAGAGCCGTTGGTTTTCAAGTATTTTCCCCACAGCGTGAGATGCATTCCACCGAGCCTAGTAAAAATGCGGACAGAAGTAGAGTCGCAGTTTATGTCTAGAGATTCAGCGAGTTCTAAAGCAATATTACCTTGAAGTCCATACCGCTTCCAACCTGGTTCAAAAGAACTTTTATACTGTTTTCAAACAGAGGGCCTATTCCAGGCACGTCCAACAAATCATCTGGCATCCAACAAAATAGGCTTCCAATCGCTCTATGTGCGTTGTACCTGATCTACAAAATCATAAACGAGCGTATGATTCTCGTTAATTGCCATCAGCAATGTTAAATTCCAAAAGCCCTGTCATACCTTTGCTTTATCCTTCGCACAAGCGAAACACATATCACACAGACGATGAACATCTCGTTCAGTAAAATTGGGAGGTACCACGTTCTTGTAAAATGTCAACAATGCCTCCAAGTAGTTACCAAGACACCAGGCAAATGCTCCTCTGGTAGCGAATTCACCTGTCTTCAGGTTTTCTTCGATAACATCAAGTGCATCCAACAAGAAGTGTTCGTCCTAATAGCCACGCGTCATCTTGAACTTTGGTGAGATATCGAGATTCAAGCTTATTGTTTTTTACTTACTTCTACCAGTAAACGGTAAGAAACCATATGAGCTAAGCAACGGCCACCCTTTGCTTTAATGGTATTTCGGTCGTCTCGACACCAGCCAAGTACTGACACCACACAAAACGTTTGACGATCAGGCTAGAAACGGAAAACCGAATTGCACCCCAACCCAGTAACCAGTCATGATCATTGTCATTGTCAAACTTATACGCACCTGTATTCTTTCGAAGAGCCCTGGACCGATAGCAGCAAAACAGTCAGCAGCGCCAAGGGGTATGATATGCGAACCTTCAATAGACATTATTTTGGGGACAATTTCGAAGAAACGATCCCAGGTGTTGACAAATTCAGATAGAAAGTCTTCGTCCAGCAGTTCACCTAAACCACATGCTATCAGTAAGGACGATTAGCCAGCATGCCAACAGACTGAACCAACTTACATTCTGACACATATTTGCTAACAGCAGAAGCCAGTTCTTCCACGTAAAGAAGAAGTTGGACGATGACGCGGAATCTTATTGGAGGGTTGCTTTTGTGCCTACCAGACAAAACAGTCGTCGATTTTCGATATACGTATATTTTTGACAAATAACAGATTGTCCGTTATGTTTAATTTAACTTACGTCTTTCCTCCGAATACGGATTGTAATTCTGACAAAATATGTATTGCAGCTTTCAGAAAATTGACACAATCCGGCATATGTTGTTGGAAGTAGTTCTTGGTCAACGAAATCAGTAATTCGATGTCCAACAGAGCAATGTCACTGACCACCTGAAGATCTTCAGAATCATGTATGGCACAAGCCATCCAGTACTGCAGGTGCCCTAATGACTTCGACGTGATGCTGGCCAATTTTATGCCATCAGGCAAAACCTCCGGGCATTCTGAAGCTGGACTGAAACGAGTTGGAACAACTCTCTCAAATAACATGGCGATTTCGTCTTCATTGAACTTCGTTGATTGATTGACGCATAGTATACAGAGTTGAAGGGTAAAACGCCTGTGTATTTTTGGCGGATCTGAAAAATTTGAATGTCTAAAACATCTGTTCAAGTTCACTTCAGAATTCACCAATGCATAACGTACTTGCGCACAGCTGCCTGCTGCAGAAGCTGACCAAGTTGTGGAAAACCGACCTGTGTAGTCTGTGAAATGGGCATGATTGCGTGACAAGAACGAGTACATCACACACCTGCAAAAATACATATTGGAACGATGTTAAGTTGAAGATCGAAAGATTTTGAACTACAGTATTTTGCAAACGTACCATACTACGATCGATACGAGGTAAGGACTGGTCAATCGCAGCTATTAATGTAGACAAAATTTCTTCCAGCGCAAAAGCTATTGTCATCGAGAAAGCTGTATAAGTTGCCGGACGGTTTCTAGACGAACAGAAACCAAATGAATACGTTGACAACGATGGAATCACTGTCAGTTCAACTTCAACTTACCTCACATTCTTGCTTTCTGCAAAACTTAAAGTTGGCTGCGCTTTCTTGACAGCCATCAAAAGTACTTGAAGAACAGCATCGTAGTCGATATAAGGACTTGTTCTCTGTTGTGCGTCAAGGTGATTCAGTTTGAAGATTTCCATCAGGCTGAATGTTCCTGGTCCTTGTTTCAAAATAAATGACGAGAAAAAACTATACGAATCTTTGGGTGGCATCAACTACAAAATTTTCAGAACTGGTTAGTCGCAGTGTGTGCGTATTTTTAAAACGGTCGTGAAATTCCTTACATTGCAGAGTACGGCAAGGGCTTCACATGCCACTTTACTCAAACTCAAACCCACTGTTGTTTTCTATGAGGTTAAAAATTCATTAACCAAACAACATCTTCAAAAATTATATTTGGATGTAATGAAAGGTAGCAGTTAATACGGAATTTGTCAATTGGGGAAAAAACTCTTGAAAAACAAAGAGTTGACGATTGGCTCACTTGCACAAAAAGTTTTGGATCTTCAGATTCCTCCACTCCAGACGATGTAAAGATACGGTCATAGAAGGTTATGTAGGCCTACAAGACATACATATACAAGTTTAGAACAACCAAAAGAGCTTTCTAATGATGTACACAATGCAACAGAAGATACACCTTCAAGGCTAGTACCAGGTCTTCTACTCGACTGTTCCATGGTACAGAATCAACCCCACTAAGGGACTTCGTCAAAGACTGTATTGGAGCTAAAATTTCACCGTGTTTAACATCGGCATGGGCTATCATGAAGCTAAGCTGCGATATGACTTGAGTGGCATTCGCTTGCCAATCAATGGAATCCGTCGTAGCCATCAAACCGGCATTATTATCTGAAAAACAAACGATTTTCGCTGGACTTGATCTCAAAACGATTCTAAGAAGCAAATATAATATTAACCACAAGTTGCAGGTAAACCTTTGAATGTCGGAGAATCCAAATGGTGAAAAATGTGTCGAGCGCAGTGAATCACTAAATTGCATAATATTATATGATTATGTTACATGTGATTCATGAGTCTCGGTTCGGTCAGAATATTGTTTTCATTTTTAAATCTACTGACATCCATCGTTCTCCCGCGTAAGCATAGAGTGCACTTTCTGAGCTCATTCAAAGACGAAGAAACTCTTTTCTTCCTGCCACCACAACTTTCACTAATGTTTAGCTGCTTTAAGAAACGTTTATTTGGGTAGTGGCATTAACAACATCATTTTATTCAACCCTGTTGTTTGTTGATGTTGTAACTCGGAACAAGTGATCAACAACGACTAGTGAAATGAACAATTTTTAAGACGTGCTGCTGTTAGCTGTTTGATAAAGCACCAAAATATATCATATCTAGTTAAAAAACCAAGGATATTAGACAGCATCCGATTCAAGGTTGTCGGCTGTCATGGTTGTATTGCGTTAATGTCTGCTGACAAAACTATACGTCGGAGTAATCTCGCTCTAAGAATTTGGCGATTGTATGAAGTTGAATGTTGGATGTTCCTTCGTAGATGGTTCCGATTTTACAGTCGCGGTAAAAGCGTTCGACAGGAAAATCCTTTGTGAAGCCAACACCTCCCATCCATTCGATGCATTTCGAAGTAGTCTCGGTAGCGACTTCTGCAAATGAATAACAAAATATCGACACGATCCCAATTAAACAAACCGAACCATGTGGCACTTGACGATTACAAAACTCTGCACACACACCTGAAGCGTAGTATTTAGCCATGGAAGCTTCCATAACGTAGGGTAAATTGTTTTCTTTGAGTCTGCAAGCGTTGTATGTAAGAGCCCTAGCGCACTGCAGTTTGGTCGCTATTTGAGCCATTTGATATTGCATAGCCTATTGCAATAAAATCATAAATACATGTAACACACTCAACACTTCGCCACCACTCGTTGAATTGATTTCAGAATATGGGCTTGTTTTTACCTGGAAATCGAACACTCGTTTACCGAACTGTTTCCGTTGCAAGGTGTACGGAATCGTGTAGTCAAAGCATCCCTGTGCTAAACCAAGCATCTGAGCTGCAACCCCTATTCTTCCTCCGTTCAGTTTCGTGATAGCATATTTGTATCCTTGACCGAGCTCTCCCAATATATTTGTGACAGGCACCTACGATAGACGTCAAAAAACAAAATAATGAAATCTTTAATTGAAGAGCAAGGGGTTCATGCCTTCCTTTTTGTACCTTAACATTGTCAAAATGAACTTGGCAAGTAGAAGACGAGCGCAACCCAAGCTTGTCCTCCTTTTTCCCAATAGACAGTCCAGGTGAATCTCTATCCACGATGAAACACGTGATTCCCTTGTATCCTTGTGAAGGATTAGCGTTTGCCATCACCAGAAAAACCCCAGCCATGTCAGCACTACTGATCCACATTTTGGAGCCATTGAGGACATAATAGTCCCCGCTTTTGTCTGCCCGAGTGCGAAGAGAGAAAGCATCCGAACCAGATTCGGCTTCTGACAAACAGAAGCTGCCAATCTACAGAGTTAGAGACATAAATGTGATGTAGATGTAACATACGACTAATAAGAAAGCATCAGAACGCATTCTCAACCTTTAACCACGAAATTCACTCACCAAGTCTTTACACAATCTAGGTAGGTATGTATTTTTCTGCTCTTCGGTTCCCAAATCGTAGATCAGGGTATTAATCAAGGTATTCTGAATGTCACAAATGATGCTTACACCGGGATCGACTTTCGCAAGTTCTTCGATAACAACAACCATAGAACCGAAATTAGCTCCAGTTCCTCCGTAAGATTCAGGTACCTCCAAACACATCAGCTGCAAAAGTCAAAAGGTATCACATTGCATTATCGGACCGTCTGAAGCACAAAACAAAATTGTAGGAAAATTAGTTCTTATACTTACTCCATTTTCAAACAAAGACTTCACAATCCCCATGTCCACTTTGCCATCCCTGTCCATCTGAGACGAAAGAGGTGCAATTTTCTCCCTCGCAAGCCTTGTAACTGGAAGAAAATATATACTTCCGTTAGCGCATCAACTTTCATCAGCTTTCGGCAACCGAAATCATCAAATTACCGACATCCTTCATTGCCTGTTCATCCTCCGAGAGCACAGTTGCAGGACCAGGTACAACAGTTCGATCACTTGACAATAATCTCGGCGAGGTAGCGATGCACCTGACATTTCCAAGTTTCGTTGCCTCCAGACCACGAAGTCCTCGAGCGGCTACCCGACTCAAACCCTGAAAATATCGATTAAGGTTCCATGATGGATGCACTTAATTTTTCATTACTGGTGTGATGTCAATGGCAGCTGAGCTGGTTACCTTGAAGACACGCATGATTCTCGGAGCAGTTGTTCACGATTTTTTACAGAGACATAAAGGCTTAACAGATTCTAAGTGTTCGAAACAAAAATCAACTCGCACCAGGCGATCGAAAGTAATGATTTTCGGCTTCCAGATAAATTTCGCAAACCTCGACAAGCTCCAATGGAAGCTGGCCTTGCAAAATCTCCTATTTCTTCGGTGCTTGAATATTACATATGATATTTTATATTTTTAGTCTCTGCTTCCAAGGAGAAAAAGTTATTTACACGGGATACCACAATCCGTCATCGAGTGAGTTTAAGTCATAGAGTTGCTCGCATCTTTCGTCCCGCCAAAACTTACTATTCTTATTTCAGAACGTTTTCGACGACTTCCGGTTATTTTCCAAACAACTCCAGCTTTTAATTTGATCGAGAAATAAAATTCAAGTACACATGTCGAAGCTTATAGCTCTTTGAGTCATCATAAGTAAGGTTGTGTTAAAATCAAGAACAGCGCATGCTGAGTTTGAATTACTGAATTGATGAATCACCTCTATTCTTGTCCGGGTAATCTGCTGAGAAGGTCACCTTGCAGAAGTGTCACATAAACCGTAAAAGGCCAAGTATCAGCCCTGAAAATATTCCCGGAATTCGTCACTTAAATAATCTCCAAGAGCTGGTCATCATGATCCGATTCAAAAGTTATTTATGGATTCCCGCGCACATTCATTTGGCTGCTGACCCCTCGCTGACTTTTCCTTGGTAAAAAGATTGAAAGTTGATGCAGTAACCATTGAAAGATATCTTGAGTGAGCATTGTTTTGGATAAAATTAAGCCAAGTTGCTCCTGCTCATCGCTCGCTATTATCTCTGGCTCTCACAGTGATAGAGATTCGAATGCGGGAGCCGAAGTCGATAAAGAAGGTTGATTTTTCAGAGTGTGAGCTTACAGAAAGTCAAAAGTTTTTGATAAGAAAAAGGCAAATTGAAAAATGCTCTGATGTCCTTTGGCAATGGCAAGATTCAAGTCGGTTCTCAATCGTCGTCATGCAATACAGGATCTCCGTGTGAGTTGCGAGCATCTCGAAGGCATGAAAAGAAGCTGTTGTTCTTCTTCAAAGATTTGATGAGACTAGTAAATATTATTACAGGCGTATCAAAACGAGGGTGAAGTTGCTGTAATCAAAGTTGGCGAAAGGTAAGCTTGCTTCCGTGCATGGTTATTAGATAGTAAATACCATAAGATGTAATGGCAGCGCCCCTCTGCCAGCATCAGTCTTTGCCAGCCCCATTAAAGGCCGTAATATCAACGACGCGACGACGATGATGAAGGAGATGAAGTGAGCATATTAAAGAGGTTTTGCTGCATTTAGATAAAATTCCGCTGTTAATAAGAAGTCTGTTAAACGCGAACGCATATGTGTACGTATCTACATACGATAAACGCTGAGTATCGTGATTGGAGACATACATATGTTTTTAAAGTGGATAGTTTGATGTTCAAGAGAAAGGATACTTTGTAGATCAGTTGTAGACGATTGCACAAGAGCAATGAACAACTTTTGATCATCTGTGTCCAACGGTCTCAGAAGAGCGTAATAGAACCATCAGAAGCCATCAAGAGCATCAATCATATACATGCACCACAGAGCAACTGGCGAATATTACATACTAGCCTCCAGCTATCTGTGCTCTTCTTAATGGTATCTTGTTCCCGGAGTCGAAATGGCTCGATTAGTAATCAAATCCATAGTATTCTTCTGGAGTTGACGTGCGTTCTGGAGTTTATTAAACATCCATTTAAGCACCTTGTTCGCACCAAGTTTATGTGGGAACTTATCAATCAGTGGACTTTGTGTTTGTACCACCGAACAAGTAGTTGCCCTTCTTGTTGTTACTCGTTCAAACCTTGACGACATTACCTGCCGTTATTGCCGTATTATCGGCAAAGTTTGTGTTCTACATTTGTGACAATTGGGGATAACGACGGAATATCATACGAAAATTAGTCTACTGTAGGCAGGTGATTGAGCAGTACAGCGCTTCCGTCGATATTGATATTCTCCGAACGTTCCATCTCTTTCCGGGTAAGAAATACACAGGAATTTTGTTATTATCTTGATTACCGAGTTTAGAAGTAGATTGATGATGTATATCACTTGATTTTGTGAATTCTTTGCTAAACAAGATGAACTCAACCGAATTCGGAATTGTGCAAAAGTGGGCAAGAAATCGACAAAATTACTTGGACAGTTATATCGGAGAAATTCGCAACAAATTTTGAAATTTGGCTCCTAAAAGTCATAGAGTGCATCTTCTGTGTGTATTGACGAGATGGATGTTGTTCTCTCTCATCTCTCTTTCTCTCGGTGAACTCGATGGGAGATAGATAGACTTGGATCACCTCCGTCACAAACCACTTCATTTCAAACGGATCGTTCTTGTTCTGAGTTTGAGAGTTGATTTGTTCACATCGGGACCATCTCTTTTCACCATTACAAACAGTAGTTAAAGAGGTCACCAAGACCAAAATGTAACTCCGCCCCCTCGATTCCACTACCACCAGCGTAGCATCAACCAGAAGAGAAGGAGAATACGAAGAACGTGTCTGTGTGTACACAAACACATGTTCGTCATCTTGTTTTTGTTTTGGTTATGCAACCAGCAACTTCATCTCGGTTAAAAAATCTGTTTTCAAAGTTGAATATCAATTGACTGAGTGCCTGTTGGAAACAAATAAAGTGCTGCGATTCCCCAGGTTGATTGTGGTAATGCAGCAGTTGCTTTAGTTTTGTAGTGTCAATTGTTCCACACACAAACATCAGTAAAACATCCGTGATTATGATTGACACCAATCTTGGATTTTGAAACATTTCAAGGGTTCCATCAAGCCAAATCAAGTTGGAAACGGTTGTGACAAGTTTTGAATCGTGAAATCAGAATCAAGTATCCAGTCGATCAAGAATCAATGTCTCGTCTGGTTTTCTAATCGATTCAAGTGTTGGGCCAAGGACAATCATGACATGGTGCATTATACCCAATGAACTTTGTTGTTAACCTTATGGAACAAGTTGCTAGAGCCCGGAAAAACATTGCCGAAATTCGTCCAACCTGAACCGGGAAGTTGCTATTTGAAGATTTCGCGACTATTGTTTATGTAAGTTTGCAAATTTTGTGTCCATGTATCGTGATTGGATTGATCTAGAATATACATACAAGGATTCTTTCTTGCGCAACGTTAAGTATTAACTCTTTGAACAGAAACGCGGTGTCGTCTAAAATACACATATACTTTTGTGTGTATCCTGGTGACCTTCAGATATTCTGAAAGGCTCTTTTTCTTGCATCTGCTCCTACTGATTTCATCAAGTATGTGCTAATGCATACAAAAGATTCTAGTGGTTCTCTCTGTGGCTAAATTTTTTTACCGTGGTGTTAAAACCCACAACACAAACTCACGTGCGTTCTTCTCACCGTTCGTTTGTTAAGGCGTTTCCGAAAGTATCTACCTAATTCAGGTATACAGATCAACATGTGTTTGCGCTCCGATGCAAGCTGAAATGCAGTTGAAAATATAAGCTGATTTAACTGTCAGAGTCAGATCCCAGATCTTGGGAGCTTTTTTGTCAATGATATCTCAGGTAGTTTCGATGAGCTTCAAGGAAATTAGAGCGCGATTCGCATGCAGTACATGCTCAGGAGGGTTATTGTCTTCGAAATCCCGAAGATAGTGAATATATATCGTAATAGCTTTGACGGTAGCGCATTTTTCCGATCGGATACCTGTTACTGCAAGTGAAGGAGATCAAGCGTTGAATGATAGGAAAATAATAAAGCTGTCGTGCGAATTCTTAATTGTTGTTTAGTAATCAAATTTTGTCGTGTATCGATGCTGGAGTACTATGTAGGCGTGTCTGCTGAGCAGCAAATAGCTGTGGACGAGTTGAAGCTCATGGCGAATGATGAAGTTTGTGTGTAAAAGTCTCCGCATAATTGCACACCCATCATGGCCGTCCAATAATCTTCTAGGGCAAGTTAGGTACGTTTAGCTACATATTTCAAGTACGTGAGGAGGTTTGTTAATCAGTAAATATGCGCGAGAGAGCTACTAACTAATCGAACGAGTTGCGAGTTCGGGTTAGCTACCCCGTTCACCTAGTGTTGATTTCAAGGTTGGTTATCAATCCGACCGAAATAATGAATTGTCAAAGGACTTGAGATAACCAATTTTGAGCTGACTGCGAGAATAGACTCGTCATACTTTATAATTGAGGACTGTTAAGCGCTTTTATGAAAGCTCCAGATGGTGTCAGATGGGCTCATGTAAGATCACACGTGTAGGTTGGCAACTTCTGCTGGTCGTGGCTCACATATTTAATTGAAAAAGTTGTCCGCGACCTTGAACGGATTCGAGAGAAAAGTTTCAAGAGCCATCATAGCAAGCTGGTGGCAATTGGATGTTGTTGTTGTTGTTGACTGGAGGAAAAGTTGATGCTGTTTAATTAATGGCTTCTTGTTTTTATTGTGCTTTTCCAGGTGGAGCCGAAACGGATTCGGTTCGAAGAATTCACTTGTTAAAGGAGCTAATGAAATATCCTCGCGTGGTGGAGATGAGACAAATAAGAGTCGGCAATAAATCAAAGTACTAGAAAATTGACTACGGGTTTGGACTACAGCCACCGAAATCGGAGTAAAATGACTCAAGTCTATACACCATACCATGACAAAGCTGCCAAGGGCGGCGGAATGAGCTCCGTTCGGATGAATATCCCATTGAGGGAGACGATCCATTCGGGTCATTTCATGGTTTCCGAGTTTGAACCAGACTCGGAAGTCTTGGACGATGAGTACGAAGCTGGAATGCCGGTTCCGCCGGGGGAAGAAGACTTTCAAGTATCTGACATTGGACAGGGAGGAGCTATCGCGTTGCCATCGAATCATCCATCGTCCAGCATCAATCTGAACCGGGATGTTAAATTGTTCCAGCCAGAGGATCGAAGGCGGTCCTTGAATGGCATCAATCAGAATGCGTCTGTATTCATAGATGGGTCGCTGACCAAATTGTTTCAGTGCATGACACTTGCGTACAGGTAAGGATGTCTATTTGGAGAAAATTATCCAGCAATATTTATAGAAATGTGTCTTGGATATTAACCTTATTAACAAAGGTTGAGTCAGTTACTCAACGATTATATGGCCAGATATGGAAAGGTCCAAAGGTTATCACCAGACACTAGTCAAGAAACGTGCAAACTTGCAGCATTGTAATGTACAGATAGTCGTTTATGCTTGTTGAAACGAGGAAATATTTCACGGGTAAATTGCATCACGAGATCTTGTAGCAATCCTTGCGAATTGCAGAAGTTCAGCTCAAGTATGGGGCAATTCACCGAAAGGTTTTTTGAAAAAAACGTTTGTTTGCAACCGGCGGGAAGTCTGGGGGCAAGGGTTTTTCTTTGGAGTTTGGACGCAAGTCACAAGTAGCAATAAAAAAGAATGTGTACATGCGATGCACTCGTGTTTGTCTGGGCGGCTAGCAAATGTCTAGGAAATGAAATGGTATAGTAGTTGATAAAATCGTAGCAAAAAAGGATATCTCGGACATGGTGTAAGGCTGATTACATCTCGTCTACAAGGGTTAACCGTGAGTCACTACGGCCGGTTCAACAGTAAATGTTGGGTGACCTTTGAACCGTTCGACGCGGGCTTTGGCTTTCAAAATAGCATCTGGAAGTGAATGAGATTTGTTGGGGGAAGCAGAACTTAACTTATCGTTAATGGCAATAATCTCGGATGAAGAAACAAAAGATAAAAAGCAAAACAACGAGAGAAGGAACGATGTAGCACATGGGGAAAGTTGGAAGCGATTTTTTTTCAGTCGAAATCATACATGCAGTATTTCACCGGGTTTTGTGACAAAACTTTTGTCTTGGATTGCTTGCATTTTAGTTATTGGAAGGACACGTTCCAGAGATTTGCTGTGTTGAATTTATACGAAAAAATTCAAATGGCTGTCGGTAAACGTGCTTGTTAGCGAAACAAAAGGCTTATTGTCATGAATTGCTATAGTGGCGACTATGCGACACGGTATCCAACAGCAAGCGAAATCAGGACGATAGTGCTCAGTTAGACGCAAGATATATGTTTGCATTGTCTTAAAAGAGATTAGGTTGGAGCTTTTGCCAATAATTCAGCTTAAGAGTGTAGTGGTGGGGATATAACCTCAATTTTTGTAATGACACTTGATACTGAATTTTTGATGCGGTGGTGGTCTAAAATTACGTAGAGAGGTGATGTAAAATATTTTGTTTCTTCTTACAGGCAAAAACTCACATCACCGAAATGGAACCGATTCAAGGGAGTCAGGCTGCGATGGAAGGATAAGATTCGATTAAATAATGTCATCTGGAGATGCTGGCATATGCAATGTGAGTCGAGTAAAATTTAGTATTTAAGCCTTGTAAATTACAGTTCTAGGCTGTACATACATAGTACAATTACAGCAACTATGAAACGTTTGCATTTCAGTCATTTTGAAGCAGAAGGCTCTTGTTTGCCAGTTTGCATCGCCGTTGGACGTGGATCAGCACAACAAACCAGAGGTATTTGAGCGTACAAATAATATATCAAGGTGCTTAAATTCAATCTGTTGATGTGCGATGGTTCATTTTCTTTTAGGCCGTAGTGATGGAGGGCAAATACTGGAAGCGGAAATTATCGACTGTGACAGCTGAGTACAAAAAATGGCGATTATTCTATCGAAACAAAATCATGGGATGGACGCTGAAGGAAACCACACAAGACCTGGTCAGACTTCGATATGGAAAATGGATTTGCTGCTTCATGAAACGGAATGATGTTATGTTCATTTGTTGCAGCATCCTGTATCTTTGGATGGACTTGACTGGAACCGCCAAGTTCCGTTTGGGAGTGGACCCATGTCGAATTTAATTTTCGATGATGACTTCTTGATGGACTTCAGTGATACTCTTTTCTCCAGTTTATCTTCCAACCAGTTTGCTTTTCCAAACCCTAGAGAATTAAGTACGCTGACTTTCTCAAAAAGTTTTCATTGGCATTAGAAATGTTCTGAAATGTGTTCATCATCTGTTGCAGCGCGTGCAGGAATGGTAGCTGATTTTATACAACCCGGGTTAATACAGCTTCAACCCAATTTGGACGATTTCATGGATACATTGGAGCCTCTCCATGGTAGTAGAATCTGTTACTGAAACCCTCGATAGTTAAGACAACGCGATTATAATGTGCGAAAAATGTGTATCTAGATTTCATGAACTCGAAACTTCTACCTCCCGTTCCAGAAGAACTTGATGCGATAGAACCTCCTGATAGCTTACTTCCTGTAGAAGTAATGCCAACCGCAATGCAGAAACATATGGCACAACAACGTTCAGTTGAACAAAAAGTTCGCCAAGAACAAGCTGAAAATGTTCCAGGACCAAGTTCAAATGCCTACTCCTCAACAATGAATCAAGTTGCCATCCAGGAATATTACGGATTAGGATCAATGAGCAGTTCTATTGTCAATCACCTTAACAGCGCAGTTGGCCAAAATTTGCAGCCGCTGTCCCAACCTCAGTCTGCTGGGAATGTACCTGCACCATCTTCAATAGTTACACCGTCATCGTCCACACTTTCGACAATAGCCAAGCGGCCACCAGCTCAATCCACTGCAAATAGCAGTTCTGGCAGGAAGAATAAATCTTCTCATCCAGAGAGCATTTTTGCAGTACCTAAGGTAATTTCAAAATCTTAAGGCAAACGCTCAAGTAGTTTGAAAGACAGAAGTACAGTATAAGCTGCAGCAAAGTTTATATGCTTAGGAAACAAAGTATGGTTTTGCTTCTACTATCTGCCGAACCCCTACATTAGAACGACATCTCTGCACAGAATAGAAATCCTATTCATGCGTATTCCTTGATAGCTTTCATGTTTAGACAGCTACCACACAAGGTGTTGATAATGTACTGTTAGTACAAAGCTGTTATATAGAATAGTTTTATCCAAGTGAATTGGTTTGCTTTAATTTAACGCCTCAGGCTCCATCTGTATGACTGCAGTCGCCCCCAAGCGTTTACGTATCTACCAAGTCAGAGTTGAGAAAAGGTGTCTGATCCTGACTCTTAACAGTCTTGAACTTATCCTGGATAAGTGCTAACAGGGAGTTACCTAAGTGCTCCATCAACTATCTCATTCTGAAATTCTGGTCTTTCGGTACTGTTTTGCCAATGTTATCGTTCGGGTTTTCCTACCGAGCCGGAATGGCTGCTCCAGCTCAGTGCGAAGGAGACTTTTGGGACATAACTGCTTCTGAATTTGATAGGCTCACTGGTGTAAGTTTAATCTAGTTAAAGAAGCTGTATTGAAAGATAATATCGTATTTAGCCTGTGCAGTAGAAGCACGTGTGAAAATCTGTCAAAATATTGACATTTTTGAAGATGACGGATTGAAAAAGAGGGCTGTTCAAGGAGGAAAGGAAGGAGATGTGTTCGCAGGGAAGTTGAGAAAAAGAAAGAAATCGAGGCGAATGTTGAGTTCCCTTTTATAGGCGAGTCGGGCCAATTCTTTGCTTGCTCTTGAAAGTTATCATATGCTGATATGAACAAAGTAAATAGCTAATAGAACTTTGGATCCTTATGATCATGCGAGGTGTGAGTGATGCCTTTGAACAAGTTGAAATTATCTTCTGTGAAGTCTAATCAAAAGTACACTAGATACCAACTATTAATACGGAAGGTTTGACTCCTTATATGTTTGACAGTTTGAGTTTATAGATTTACAATTTTGGAAATTTCAAATACATTGAGTTCGGGCACGTTGTTATTTCAAGAGGGGAAACGTGAAATACATTGCATGAATCTATATTACAGAGCAAAGGACCCAGATCTAGAAGCCGGAACAGTGCTGCAAGTTCTTCGATCAGGCAGGCTTTGCAGTCAAGCCCTGCATCTTCCTGCCCACAACCGTCCAATAACACTGTTCAACACGGAATGATTGGAGCCACTTCGTTATCTCATGGACAGATTTCGAGCGGCGTGGCTAGTAGTAGTACGCTGCTATCCCACTTATTGACATCATCAGGTAATTTATCTTATCTTGTGTACTCAAGGAAACTTTTACAAGAGTAATAATACATAATTTCTTGTGGTCTTTCGCAGGAGGGGCAATAGAAGCAATGGGGGCCATGTCAGGGCCAGGTCCATCTTCGCTGACAGGGAATAGTCTACTGGGAAATGGAGCTAGTTCTGTGAGCTTAATGAATACAGGCTTACACATCAACAAAGAACCCGCTGCTTCACAGCAGCCCCAGACGTCATGGTCAAACAAGACCACCGTAGGAGCATTAAGTCCGAATGTCCCTGTAATGACTGTTTGGAATGCATACACTTAGTAGCCAACATTGCATAATTGACTCATATCTGGTTTTATAGGAACATCGAAGGGTTTGTCACATCAATGCAGAACAGAAGCGTCGCTGCAACATAAAGAATGGATTTGATATGTTGCATTCTCTGATTCCTCAACTTAGCCAAAATACGAATTCGAAGGTTGGTGTGAGGGCAAGATACAGTTAAATGGCATGCAGCGATGATAAAATTGAAACAAAATTTGCATCATCTGTTTTTTTTTGTTTGAAGCAGGTGAGCAAGGCTGCGATGTTGCACAAAGGAGCAGAGTACATTCGTCAGCTCAAACAAGAGAGAGCTCAGCTGAAAGAAGAAATTGATGCTCATAAGGCAGAAGTGGAGGCATTAAATGCAGCTATCAATAATTGTCAATCCATGCTACCGGCCACTGGTGCTCCAGTTTCTCGTCAAAGAACCAACAAGATGAAAGAAATGTTCGACCAGTGGGTTCGTATTCGCACGCTGGATAACTGGAAATTCTGGATAGTAAGTGCCGGACTTGTAAAGAAAACATGCTTGTCTACTTTCTAGCAGTATCAGAATTTATGACCTTGATGTGCTTCCACTTATAGTTCAGCATATTGATTCGACCACTGCTGGATTCCTATAACAATGCGGTTTCAACTGCAAGCCTAGACGAGTTGTGTCGGACAGTTCTTGCTTGGGTCGATCAGCATTGTTCTCTTGTAGATCTCAGACCAGGTGGGACTTACTATTAGTTGTAACGATATCCAGAAAAAAACTCCAATTTCATTGATTATGATAATCTTTTTAGCTGTGCTGAACTCTTTGAGGTACTTATGCACCACAACCGACATTCTGACGAATCCAGCCAATCTACCAGAAGAAGCTTACAAAGCGGTAAATCAGCCACCAGAGCAAGAACAACTCAATGACCCCAGATGATAAAATGCAGCTTCGACTTGCGATTTCTTCACAACCTGAGACAGAAACAGAACGCGATTGATAGTGCTATTATTACTAAAGCACGGTTAATGCAACTGCAGATTCGGGCTCCTTTTAAGAGGGATTGTTTTGAGTTTCTATTGTTTATACTTGATGTGGAAATGTAGTGGAAGTTGTCGTTGATTGTTCAGCTACTTACATGAAAAGTAGCACTCTTCTTTCACAGTCCATAGGTGCATGGCTTGGGATTTTCATCAAAGGGATTTTAATGTTGTGCTACAGTATAGTAAATGTTAAGTTAGCTCCCATCGTTGTATGCAAATGTTTCATTCTACTTTTGAAAGCTTGAGTAGAAATTTTCCGATTCCGGATTGTTCGCTGGTTGTATTACGTTTAGATGAGTTATTTCCAATTCAGATATGATGGAAATTTTTCAGGAGTTTTTGGGATTTAAGTTGTTTAGTACAATTCTACTTGATGCAACATCGTTGGACTTGAAGATACGATATGCTTTCATATCCTTGCATGATATTGTGTACAAAATTAATGCAACGTTAGCAAACCGAAACTCAAGGAATTTTTATGTCAATCTTAGGACCAATTATGTAATGCAGTGCTCGAAGTCTCACTAGTTGGTGCTACTTAAATTGCCATTAATGTTGTTGCTCAAAAAATCGTTGAATCGGCATTTAAGCATTGAGATGCATTTAATATGTTGTTCCAACCAAGTGTGCGTTTTAGACGATTTTTTCCTGGCTAACACTTATAGCCCGGTGATACACTAAATCTAATGTTGACTCGAGAGTAAAAAACATTGATATTTTTGAAGATGCGGCAATTATTTTTATTCTTATTCAGGATTGCCGATAATAAAAAGTTCATAAGCATGAATTACTTTAATTGGAGAATACATTACTACATTATGACTATGGTCATTCGAAAGAGTTCAGCTGGTTTACGACAGGTTACACAAAGAAAAATAGCAACTGTTGATGAGAAAAATACAGTTAATCGTGACATTGTGACATAACCTCGAATAATCCTAGGTACAAATACGGTAAACAAAATCTATCCATGATCGGTCGACCTAGTCTTTTCAATGTCTGCTGGTATCACGAGATCTGTAAGGGATACCACGGCTTTTCATTTCTCGGATTAGGCCTTGTGGGAGCTTGCCGCTAACTGAAATAGCGTATACTCCTTTGTTGAACCGACCTGTAGAAATTTGCGGGTCTCATTACAATCATTTGCTCAATCATTCAGTATTTCAACATGACTACATATTCTTTCAATACGTACTTATTCTTTGCCATTTGCAAACCCAACTATCTTCAGGACTCATCACAGCTATCATTCTGTAAAGATTACAATCAATGAGATTCGAACAGCTCGATAACTTGATCATAAAAATGTTTGCAATTGCAAAGTTCATACCCATCAAAGTTGTTGCTAGTACAAGCAAACACGTTTTCTCGATTTCCTCTCATCCGCAAAAATTCGTCACAGTTCTCACAACCATCCATCTCGAACTGGTCAAATGTCTGTAATCAAAATCGTTGTTGTTACTTCTTCCACCGTCTTCGTCTTTTACTGAATCGCATATTTATCATTCAACTCAGACTAGCAACAAGTTTAGCTTCAAGATTTACCTTAACCAGCGAACAAACCAAACAGGCCCTCAGATGGCGAAGATCTTTCGGAACAGTATCCACCGACACAGCCATTTTCTCTACTGTTTCCTATAGTCCTTTGGTGCGGTTCGGGGATCCTTCGGTCAAGCTGAGCATAGATTAATCAGTCGCAGTTGTTAAATACTTCTTTCACCCGTATCTCGGCCAAAAACCATACAAGATAGCACAAACACTCACCTAGTGCTCGGACAATGATTTTAGCAGCTTGTAACACTCGAGAAATGGCAAATTATGATGAAGAAACAAAAACACAGCATATAAATCTGTATATTTCGACTCAATTAATCCTTCTCGTTCATCTCGTTGTTTTCTTTTTTGTTTTGAAGCTGCAAAATTGATGCTAAAAATTCCGTAGTTCATACGTGGCGCGTTCAAACCCATCGAGTGAAGAACGTTAGAAAACTCGATGGTAAATGCTCCCAAACGTTCATGATGCTGTGGATGGGCCAGATAAAGCCAGTAAAATGACAATTCATTGAGCAGACGAGCTTGAAACTTTTAGAAATTGAAGCTTATAGTAAAAAAAGTTCAAAATGCAGCATAGGAATAAAGTTGTTGATCAATTATCTGCAAATAGAGAAGCCTCCATGCATAATGCAGTCTTGCGAATCCTTATGATGGCATGATCTAGCTCGATTTTCCTAATTAATTACGCGCTTATTATTTGCCCGCTAATTACCACACTTGAAATAAAACCCTTGAACTCGCATTGCTCTCCTGTAATCAAATAGTTAATTGTAGCAAGTAACAATAGTAGACGTCTTTCCAGTGACATGATGTAGAGGAGGGTTGGTTGGCTCTTGATTAAGTTTAATATTATAGTGTGAATGGATCTGTAGTAAAGTGGCAGAAAAAAGTGTTAATGTTGATACCCATTTGGAGCGTATTGACACTTGGTAGCTGGGAATGTTTGGAATATTAAGCACGCACTTGTCAAAGTTTGCATTGGTCCCAATTATGATGGCTCTCATGAAGCGAGTGAAAGGAGAGTACATTAATAGACATGGCTACTATTGCAAACAAGTTGTGTCCAAAGTTGTTCAAGCTGTCCTGATGAGGACCCATGATGTTTTCAAACTGGTCGAAATCATTAAGACAAAGTACATGTTCCCCCCTCCAGCCCTTTGGTCATTATAATTATATAACATTGCGACTTGAATAATAACATGAAGGATAACCGTCAGTAGACAGCAGAAGAGCCACAACAAGCCCAAGGTTTGTAGTTCAGTCACTCACTCAGTTTGATCGTCCTCCATTGTTGTCAACTTCCGTTTTCACTTGGCTGGAGTAGGTGTAAATTTTGAAGATTTTGTGTAGCCTTCTTTGCGTCACATTGTTGATGATGATGGCTCTTGAAGAAGAGTTTAAATGGGATGCTTTAGCGAGGATCCAGCAGCAGGTTCATTTGGGCACGAGAATGCAAAAAGCATCTCTCGACATCATCTTGATATTCTGAAAAGCGTTTTGGCTTTAACGCTGCGAATATATACGACTGGGGGCGAAAAGGACCAGCAGCAGCCCAGAAAAAAGCCCAACTTACAAACATACAGATTCTGCGGTGCACACATGATGATGATGGTCGGGGGCGATGATAGAAAACCAAGTATTGAATGTCAGGTCCAAGTAGTTTCATTTTGATTCTCAGTGGTTAACCAGGCTGTTATTTAGCGCCGTCGTTGCCGCGCTCCAAGCGTTAACCGCTGTGCAAATGTCTCCGCGCATACACTCTTGTTTGTCCAGCCAGATCCAATCGCCACAACCTGTTCGAGAACTCAAATTATTATATATATGCACTGATTGAGACCAAGTGAACATTGAACGAGCTCCAGGTCTCCTCCGGGACCTTGGGCTACACTTTTTTTTTTAAAATGACACTTCAAAACCTGTGCAGCGGCTTCCAGACCGCCCTCAACAACAACGCATCGGCCGCAGGGCAAGTTCTCGAATGTCACATTTTGGCGGGCGAGGTCGCACTGGATTTTGCCGTCATTTCCGTCGTCCTCGGTCTTCTCTGGTTCCAGTGGACTTGTTCAAGGAGACGAAGGAAAGTGGTGGAATCAATGTTCGAGTACCACGAGTACATTTGGTGCCTCTCATTTGTGCATGTCTTAAGTACGTTGTGTTTGTGTGCAGAAAGTGCAATTTTGTTTACATGGACATACTTGAACGGGAGGAATTCAACTGGTGATGAGGCCGGAAACAGTTCAAATGTCACCTCCGCTGATTACGATGACTATTCATACTTGACGGAGCATTTAGCCAGCGTGGGCCCTCTTGCAAATCTTGTTGCCGTGGTTTTGATTTTGACGCTCTACCATACTTCGGAACGTGTTCAAAATGTCCGCTATTTGTGGATCAGCATGTTGTTCTTCATGTTCAATGCGCTGCTTAACCTGGCCAAATGTTACTTATACAGTGTTTTGTACCATTTGACCTTTCACCACATCAGCCTCACTTTCTCCGTCTTGACGACCCTCACTTCGATAGTTCTCGTGGGACTTTTGATTCACGTCTACTTACTTCGGGTAGGAATGGGATTCCCTCATTTTGAAACTGACTTTCGCCATTAGTCATGTCGCCGCATTTCAATTCGTAATTGGGTGTTAGCAAATATTGGAAAGTTGAATGACAAAAGAGTTGAAAAGGTAGTATAGTATATAGCTCTGGAATTTCGCTCAGGGTGGATCTGCCGATTCACAAGAATAATTGGCTCAAGATGAACGATGATGACATGACAGACAAGGCTTCAGAATAGTGACCGGCAATGATGCATTAAACAGAAGAGCGCCAAGAAAATGGATTGTTTTTTTGTGCCACAGCGCCAGCGCCTCCGGCGCTGCCTGGAATAGCCATGTGAAATAACATAAAAGACTGTTGAGTGAATTTGCTTTTCCAAAATAGATCACTGCCGTCAATAAGGCTTGGTATCAGCAGACTTTTCAATTTCTCAACGATACGTATGTGGTCTGTCGGGTGGCTCATTTGTAACTTGAGATACTTGTACTTTTGTTTCTGATATAATCAGTCATTTGCTCCTTAAGGTTAGTAGATGATGTGGACACATAATAATGCGAATATTTGGCAGAAGGCAAGATTAAGCGATAGGAGCAGAGCGAGATTATTTTTCATCCTGTCTCAGACTCACTATACTTGCTAACATTTCGATGGCTACAGCGGACGGATCAAGTGATTTGTATACAAGGGACGGATCAGGTGTGTGATTATTATTATGTAATGGCCACCATCAAAGATTGGAAAGAAGAAGAAGAAGAAGAAGCTGATAAGAGTATACTGTAGTATAGAAGAACAGGAAATTATCAGCAAGTTTAGACGACCAAACATTTCAAGTGCAACGAGATGGCATGCCATTTCATATTGCTGTTGTAGATGCGCTGGCTGGGGATCCAGTCAGTGCAAAAACTTGTTTTTTTACATTCCAGGACCAATGTTAAATGCTGTGAAAAATATATATACTTGAATCCTTTGCATACATTAAAAAGCAGATGGCCATAGGGCAAAAAGTTGCACATTCGTCCAGGTATAATTCAAGGGAAATGTGCATATCCAAGCCAAGCTTTTCATGAAATGATTGATACATTCAGGTTTTATTAGTCCGTCTTTACTGTCGTTTGATAGCAACTTGTCTGTCAAATGCTGTATTCAAAAGTAACTGCCTTTAAGAAACGAATGGTAAATAGCAATAGCTGCATGCATGATAAATGATTTATAAAAATCCGGGCTGTTTCGTGGGTAACTTGTTAGACTGGGTAAACATCAACTTTTTTTGCTCTAATTGGTCATTGGGAATTGTTATTTCTATAGGAAGGAAAGCTTCTTCTATGCTATTAGCTGTGGTGGGACAGGCAGCAATTAAGAGTATATATAATCAACAGAGGCTTTTGTATAATTGCAATGCACAAAACTTCAATTCCAGCTACTAACGTTTTATAAAAGATTCTGAAAGATTCTGAATGAGTAGTAACTTTAAAAAAAATGTGGGGAAATTTAGCAATGTTTATTCTCTTCTGAGTGTTTTATATAATCTTTATTTCTTCAAAAAAATTAATAAAAGCTAAAATGTTATTTGAATTGACGATTATAGACTCGTCTGGGCTTTCAACCAGTGAACAGAGTGGACTTGAAAAATGTCAAATACTTGCACAATTATTCCAACTTGTTGTCTCGGATATCCTTCTTTTGGCTCACGCCCTTGCTGCATCAGGGCTACAAAAGGCCGATGGAAGAAGAAGATTTGGGCGAATTGCCGTCTGAAGAAGGGACCAAATACCATTTTGAAAAATTTGACAAAATTTACCAAGCTGAAAAGGTAAGACATTCCATTGCGTCATACAGTATGAATTTCTTGTAATTGGGAAACGTATCAATGGCTTAAAGGGAAAATTGCGCTGTTTTTGTGAAAAACAACAATGGCAAAATGGCTAGCGCATGAATTTCCCGAGGGTAAATTATGTCCCGGCATCATCGTGACCATTGTCCATTTTCGCCCGTATAAAGACAGTATTTATGTTAATGAGAGCCATATTTCTCGAAGCGGAACAAACTAATTCTCAGAGCTAATAATACTAAATAAATACTACGGGGATTTTTGCCATTTTCAGGAAACGGCAGACAAAAACTGCGACAGAATTCGCTTGTGGAAGTGTATGTTTCAAACTGTCTGGCACTCTTACGTCATCGGAGGGGTTTTCAGACTGCTGGCAGACTGTTCCGGTTTCGTAGCGCCACTGGGCATCAAAACAATAGTTCAGTACGCTTCGAGGAACTCCACCAATTTGACTCTTGAAATGGACGGAAATGAACCTCTTCAAGAACTGGCCATGCATTTGACGCTATCCGAATTTTTGTCAAATGGCTACGTCATGGCAGTTATTATTCTGCTTTCTGCCATACTTCAAAGCACGTTCTCGCAACTGTCAAACTTTCTGGTGCATTCCAATGGGATTCATGTCAAAATTGCCTTACAGGTAAGCAAACTTTTCCTTAATTAGCTCGACTTGATTAGCAAAACTTTCGAGTTTTTTTAACAAACTTGATGAAATGCCAAATATTTCCTTTTATGGAGTCAAATAAAAAGGAATGTAAATATGTATCGGTAGTGGAGATGATTTTATTGTATTTTAATGCTGGAAGTTGATTGAAATTATATTCGTGAACTTTTGCAGACAGTGATTTATAAAAAAGCATTGACGTTATGCTCGACCAAGAGCAGTGGCAGCGACAGTAATGGCGGATCCTCGTTAAGCTTGAATGAACAAGAGCCAGAAGGGAAAGAAGCCAGAGGAGATGGCAAGAAATCTGAGAATAAAATCAACGGGGTCAAAGATGACAGACGAATTTCCAAGGCTAAAAAACAGGATAGTTTGGGGGACGTGAGCGAAGCAAATTTTGACACCGGGTCCATCTCGAATCTCATGTCCGAGGACACTAACAACATCATGTTGTTCTTCTGGAACGCTCATTTTATATGGGCTATACCTCTCAAGGTAAGCGAGTTTGCAATCTGTCAGATCAAAAGTTATTTGGCGAGTTTGATGAAAAGAATAGAGAGTTGCAGCAGCTAAATGAAATGGTTAATGGTATGCGTGAATATGTTATCCGATTCTATGTTGGCTTGAACCTTTCAGCTAGCTTCTTGACAAGAGCGTAAAATTAATCAACTGGCTTCAACGTATATCGCTCCTCTTCCCAAGAAATTTCAAAGAACCCTGTGTAGATTATCCCAATGGAATGCAATTTAATGACCATATAGCGTAGCAAAAATTTAGGGGTTGAGCACAAGAATATTTAACAAAATATACTTTTAGGAGGAACCTTTAGAAGCTTCTAAAATGTCGCAGCTCGTTGATTCACCTGTCCTCTTATAGGAAAGACCGTTGCTAATTTAAGGAAAAGTTGATACCACCAAACCCTGGCCTGAATAGAAGAACCTTATCTAATACAGACTTGTTGCATTTTTACAGATTCTAATACTCATGACGCTCTTATACCTACAACTAGGCTACAGCGCTTTGGCGGGAGCAGCCGTTTGCATCGCGATAATGATTCCACTCCAGTACGTCATCATTGCCAAATACATGTCACACAACTCAAAGGAAATGATGGTGAGTTTTAAAAGTTGGTGTACAAGCCTGATTGCTTAAAAATACAATGTAAGAACGACAGCAACTCTTGAAAGTTGTCGACATTTCTTTCCTTGTGAAACAATTATCTACTTTGGAGAACATCTGGAGACGGACGAAACGGACGTCTCCACCCAACTTGTACATTAATTAACTTAATGTTTTTGTACTTTCGGAGTGTAGTTAGTGTGTTGGCTGGTGAGGTGAATGATGAGAAAGGGCGACAATTGTTCCGCGGAATGACAGATGATTTCCGAAGAGCTAATTTGCAACCCGAATATGGTACTATATAGTACAGCAATTTTGCCTTTTATTGAGGGTGGGAACAAAATGTGTGGGCACAAATGACAGTGTAATGTCCATTAGAATCAGTAGTTAGTCAATCTACACCAGACAATGGACTTGGAAATTGTTGCCAAAATTCTGGGGTTGCCAGTAAATCCTGCCAAAAATTTAGCCCGGTGTTTGGGGGAAATACAACAACAAGAAATGAATTTTTCTTGTTTCAGTGTTAGAGTAGATGAGGTTGATGGTTTAATTCAAGTAAAAGCGTGTGTATATATGCGGAAGCATTATAATAATTTGGCATGCTCCACAGGAACGTTGCGACGAGCGACTTCGAGCAATGAGCGAAATTCTGCAAGGGATCAAATTACTCAAACTTCACGGCTGGGAACTCATGTTCGGTGAACGGGCGAGCGACGTTCGCCGGAAGGAACTGGGCAACTTGGACAGAGACATGTTGTACAAATCACTCATGAGTAAGTTGTTGCGGATTTGCTTTCATTATCATATATACATCACCTTCATGCATGGATTACAAAACCAAATTTTTTACAATGACATTTTACCTTACTGGGGAATGCAGAATGCAGACTGGGACTGAGTGAGTGAGAACATGACATAATTTTTAATGGAAAGTGCGAGTTGCTGTGAGATGATTTCATGAAAAAACCAACGCTGCTTCATATGCATTAATCATGCGAGGATGACATATGATCCGGGTAAATCCGTATTAGCAAGAGCATAGCGAAATAATGAAAGTACAAGTCAGTGGGGATGAACCAGGATCTGGGCTTAACTCAAGCTTTCATGAAATTCGATAGCCACATGGAGCCTTGGTAATTGTATAAACATGACGTTTAAAGATAATTGCAGCCTGCAAAAAACGATGGATTTACATGGACAAACTGCAGCAATCAGTCCGACGAAGAATTATAATTGCACTTGTGTTTTTCTCGGGCCCGAAATCTTTTAACGAGTTTCAACATTTCGTTTCAGCTTTCCTCACACACATTTCCTCCGTCCTCATGACTGTGGTTACCTTTGGCTTGTACTCTGTTATCGAAGACGAAAAGTTGACTTCGGACAAAGTGTTTGCTGGCCTGGCTCTCTTCAACCAGTTGACTGTTCCGCTTTTCGTATTCCCCAACACCGTCCCAGTGGTTATTGAAGCTCTGGTACGTTTAACAATTTTTTCCGGCTCATATACATTATGGTGTGTGTGTGTGTGTGCAAATTGGATCCAATGACTCAATCAACGCTGATTGATACATGTTCTTATTAGCAACCGCATTTTTCCCCACACAGGTGAGCGTCCGCCGAGTGATTGACTACTTATCGCTTTCCGAAGCGACTCCACTTGAACAGGTGGAACGGGATGAGAGTCTGTATAATAAAAAATCCCAGGCCCCGGCTTCCTCACAACCAATACAAATACCAGCGGCGAAAGCTCAGTTTCTCCAAGTCGAGTCACCCACCAAAGACTTTCACCACCCCATCGGCTCTCAGACGAGTGACCGAGATTCAGTCTTCCATTCTTCCTTGGAAAGCATCACCGAAGAAATTGAAGACGAAGCTCGCAGGCTTAGCATCCAAACTAAAGATGATGGGCAAGTGGCCACGAAACAAGAGTTTATGCCCGTTGTCGAAATACTGGACGGCAACTTTGAGTGGGACAAAGAGCCGGACGCCTTTGGCGAGAACGGACTTCGGAACCTGAACCTGAAAATTGCAAAGGGGAAGCTGACAGTGGTTGTCGGTAGCATTGGAAGTGGCAAATCTTCGCTTGTGTACGCGCTTTTGGGCGAAATGAAGTGTACGAGTGGGAGGGTTCTTTGGACTACGTAAGTGCAGTAGTAATTGCAGTAGTAAATTATATACATGTGACTATTTTGTGGTCATGTTTTATAGCCATATCGGTTTTGCTGTAATGGGTAGCCATCTCTTCGAGCGTACTTGGAACAAAGTGTAGTTAGAACAATTAGCACCTTGGTAAATCAGATTGCAACTCGACTGACCATCTCAAGCAAGTGTTAACAAGATCACAGCAGATGAGTAGTATGTGTTTGTGTGTGAGAATGAATTAACAGCTCGTATAACAACAATGGGAGCTGGTCATTTGTTTGTTATATACTACTGGGCCTGCAGACAATGTTCAAGCACGCGAATGGGATGGTCAAGGTTTGTTTTGATGATTGTTGCGTGCGTAGAGTCTTTTTGTGCTGGACATTTTTAGAGCGCGTAACCATGGCCAAATAATGATACCACCGTAGATTGTTGTTGGATATTTTTGTAATTAATTGTTGATAAACATTGTTGACGCACTAAATGGACTGCCTGCCTGCAGGGGGACGCAAATCGCTTACGCAGGACAAAAGCCCTGGATGTTGAATGCGACGGTTCGAGATAACATTGTCTTCGGAAGTCCTTACAGACCGAAGCGTTACAACAAAGTCGTGGAGGCTTGCGCACTGGAAAAGGATATTCGGATCCTCCCTGAACAAGATGATACCGAGATTGGATCAAAGGGAATCAATTTGTCTGGAGGACAAAAGCAGAGGATCGCCATTGCTCGGGCTTTGTATTCGATGGCGGATGTGGTTATTTTGGTAAAACTTTTGCCATTTTTTCGTGACGCTTGCACTTGATTTCATGGGCGTTTTTGTATGAAGCAATTCATTATTTTGAAACCCATGTTGCATATAGGATGATCCATTATCAGCTCTCGATGTCGATGTGGCGCAACATGTTCTGGAAGCCGGGATACGCAAGTTTTTGGGCAAATCCAACAGGACCGTGATCTTGGTCACGCATCATCTGCCAGTTCTCAGACATGCCCATCAGGTAAAAGCGCATAGCTTCCGAACGAGCTTTTTTCAATGATTTACAGCTTGGTCATTTAAGGTAGATAATTTTCAAACTCTTATGGGCTGCCTGTATATTTGTCTGCATTATGATGGGGGAGGTTGCTAAAAAAACTGTTTGTCACACCACCATAGACTATCATGGATCGCTTCAAGCGTGTTAAATTTTTTCGACTTGGCCTTCTGCATGTCTGCATGCGTATCCGCCTTTTTTAGCAAAAATTATCACTTGAATTAGCGCCACTTGCTGTGTGGAGGAGGATGACAAATTTGGTAAATTTTGTCTCAATTAATTCTAGATTGTTGCAATGGAGAAAGGAAGTATCCGAATTCAAGGGAATTTAGAAGACATCAAACAGACGGACAAGGCTCTACATGCGGAATGGATGGATATTATGACCAAGAAGGAAGAAGAAATTCAGAAACAAAAGGAGGCTAAAACTGCCAAGGAGAGATGGGCTCTCGTCAAACTGATCTCGAAAATTGGACTACAGTTCAGAAACCGTGGTGGCGACACCAATTGGAAAAATGTCGATGATGTAAGTCCTCAGGCTATATGAATCATAGCCTTTGATGAGTTGAACAAAATGAACTTTGTTTATTTGTTCTTGCAACAAGTGGCTTTTAGTAGACAGTTCTATAGAAATGAAGATGTGGTTAGAAAACAGGTTCTAAAATAGCAATAGCAAAGCTGGTATCATACCGATGTTTTGGCGAATATATATATACATATATAAATAATTTTTACATTTATGTGGTTATTAGCCAAGTTTTTGACTACTTTCTTCCAAAGTTCATATACTTAATCGTAAATTTGATTTTCTTTGGAATCTGGCATGACTGTTGAATATTTTGTCCTTCTTCCAGACTCAACCTCTTGATTCGTTCAGAAAAAGAAAAGGAACTTTTTCCCATTACAAAAACTTGTCTAATGACATGTTCTCTCCAAATGACGAACATCATGATGAATTGATGACACCGTTGCTCCGAAGGCGGATGCCGAGACCTTCCAAAGGCAGCAGGTGAGCGAGCTTTCTCCGATTGCAAACTCTTGAACTGAAATGTTCTAGCAATGCTACATGCTTCTGGCCCGAATGATTATGAGATTGATCAAATATACGTGATAACGAACCTGCTGAATCTCAATCAGTGCATATCAATTGCTATTTATTTACGAGATTGATCGACAATGCAACTTTTGTGTTTTAATCCAAAGAGATGAAGGCGCATTTAAAGAATGAGAATTACAAAGCAGGGCGCCCTGCTGGTTACGTATGTACTGTTAAAGTTGCCCATTCAGGCACAGTTGCCCTGTTTTGGGGCTGGTGGGGGGGGGGGGGTTGATATAGGGGCAAAGCAGGGCCGGGGAATTTGAAACCCAATTTTCTCCCAATCAGAGATGGTATAGAGTAGCTCCCGGGGATCCTCCATAATATTTGCGCCGAATCCAGGCATAATAATATTCTTTAACTTCAGGACTTCGACGTCATCAATTAAACATCCAGAACTCATGCGAATGACATCGCTGCAGCAAGATACTTCTGATAAAAAGCGGAGCCCGATTCTCATCAAAAAGTTCAGCAGGCTACATTCGGTGCCAGTGGACGAAGAGGCAGCGCAGGCCCAAGCGGCTACTGTGTCGCCGTTCACGAGAGACCGTTTGGGTACTGATGGAAGTCAGAGGCTCAAAACGAGCATGTTCCGAAGGATGCTCAGTACCAAGACAAGGTCAGCGTATATGTCTTTTAAACTTTCAAATTTTACAGATCAGAATGCAGCTAAAGCTAAAACTCTAATTTGTCCTCAGGTTGTCTTCTGTCAACTCCGAACCTGAGAAGCGCTCCATGAGCGGGTCGTTGAGGTTGAATTCGGCCATGTCTGGAATGAGCGACGAGGATGACGATGATGATGGTAGCTAAGAATTTATTATTTAAGCGCCATTTTGAAAAGAATGAACGCTAATACAGTTTTTGCTCCTAGAAATCGAAGGAGCAATTCTGCGTCAAGAAAGTAGTCAAGAAGAAAGGGAATACGGAACAATCCCGTGGACAGTGTACAAGACTTACATTGGAGCCTGCGGTTACCTCCTTAGTTATTTCTATCTGGTAATTTCAATAGGCTACGAAGTTATTCGGGTCTACAATACGTTTTGGCTTCGTCGCTGGAGCGACGAGGTAGGTCATGCTTCGGACGAAGAATATCCCAAGGTCATGACGTATCACTTCAATGTGTACATGGGCCTTAGCCTTGTGACGGTTCTTGTGTCGCTAACGTGCAATTTGTTGGGGAAACAAGCGGGGGCCAATTCAAGGGAAGTAATGCATCGGAGGATGATTCAGCGCGTACTTCGTTGTCCCATGCGCTTCTTTGACAGTACGCCGGCGGGCCGGATCATCACGAGGTTTTCCTCGGATACAGCCTTAATTGACAGAGTAAGCGAAGGAGACCAAAATAATTTTTTTTAACCCTTTCGGATTTGTATTATAGTCTTGACAACAATTACAGAAATTAAGCATTTCCATGCAACGGTTCCTGCAATTCGTTTTCATGTGCGCTTCCGCCTTGGTAGTGAATGCTATTGCGAATTATTGGATCCTCGTGGGAGCGGTTCCGGTGGTGATGATTTACTACTTCTTTCAGAGATTCTTCCGGTTTTCATCAAGGTAAAGAGTGGAGCTCAAGTTTCTTCAAGTTGCAGGTTAGAAGTTGGGCCTAAAATTAAAAATTGTATGGATACAGGGAGCTTCAAAGACTGGAAGCAATTTCAAGAGGTCCAATTTACTCCCACTTCCATGAAACCCTCGAAGGTCTCTCGACTATCAGGGCGTACAGGGTACAAGAACGGTTCACGGCGGAAATGATTGAAAGAATCGAAGCTAATAACCGTGCTGCAGCTTTCATCAATGTTGGAAACCGCTGGCTCAGTACTTCACTGGTAAGCTTTAGATTCAAGATCTGAAGGAAGCAGAAATTTTAATGGATATAACGATAATTTTTATTAAAAACGTTTAACAATTGTAGGATTATATTGGAAGCGTGATGGTGTTTTTGGCCGTGGTGGCCTCGCTGGTTTCTTCGGAACTCTACCCAGACGTCATTACTCCAGGGATGGTCGGTTTAGCGATAAACTACATTCTTTTGGTACCAACGTACCTGAACCAAGCGGTCAAGTTCCTCGCCGAAGTGGAAATGTTTATGAATAGCGTGGAGCGGGTTGACCGGTACTCAAAGCTGGAGATTGAAGACTACGGCGATGACATGAACGACTCACTCGACGATTGGCCTTCAAATGGCGCTATCGAGTACAAAAACGTCAGTATTCGATACGGGCCTGACCGGGAACCCATAGTCTCTGGCTTGAATGTTGTTATTCCACCCAAGGAAAAAGTGGGACTTTGCGGACGATCTGGTTGCGGAAAGTCGACGTTACTCATGGCGCTCTTCAGGGTGTCCGACGTGTGCGAGGGCGAAATTCTGATTGACGGCAAGGACATCAAGGAGTTGCCTCTGTTGAAGTTGCGATCGAAATTGTCCATCATCCCGCAAGAGAACATTTTGTTCACTGGCTCCTTCCGATTCAATTTGGACCCGGCAGGAAAGGCCTCAGATGGAGACATTTGGCAGGCGCTGGAATACTGCAAAATGGGCGATCTTGTTCGAGCCATACCTGGACAACTAGGTAAATATTTGGGCTTCTTCTTTTGAAATCTCCTCAACAAGATACTACCGTCGATCAATATTTGTACAAGAGTGGATGGGACTGTGACAAGTGTTTTTAAATGCCTGATTCCACTCTTTTTCTCCAGACGGAGAAGTCAAAGACGGTGGGGCTGCTTATAGCGCTGGACAAAAGCAATTGCTGGGACTTGCAAGGGCTATTATTCACAAGTCAAAGGTTGTCATAATGGATGAAGCTACAAGTTCCGTGGATTTTGCAACCGAAAAAATGCTCTTGGCCGTCGTCAAGGAAGTCTTCAAGGAATCAACCGTGTTGACAATCGCCGTGAGTCCATCTTTTTTAAATTTGTCCGAATCCGCCTTATCAAGTTGAACCATAATATAATTTTTATTTCTGTAGCATCGTCTCGAAGCCATCATCGAAGGGAATCGAGTCATCGTTCTCGACGCTGGCAAAATCGCAGAGGACGGTGTCCCTTCAGTCCTACGAAAAAAACCCTTGAGTGTATTTGCCACCATGCTGAAGCACGCCAACCAACAGTTTGAGTGAAAGACCCCATGTCCATAAGTACACCTTGTTCAATTTCGATATTACTGTAAATATAACGTTCGAACGACATGATCATGTCGTAGTTTGTACAATTATTATACAATTATTCCCGCCTAATAATAATAATAAAATCATTCCTGGCATTTACATTGAATCCCTTAGGCCTATAAAATACAAGGTTCGCCATAGAGGACGCTGGTTGACACCTCGTCCTCCTTTCAAGACTTCAGCATTTGATGAAGGCGTGTTGTTTTGGGCAGGTCATGGTGTCAACTGTCCATCCAATGGCCCTACAAATTGTGACTTGTTAATAAGCTAGCCACACAGCAGTATTTATTGACAATTGTCTATTTCGATTCCAGGTGTACATCAATTAGCGAAACTACGTATATATATATACTTCTAGTGCTATACTATACTTCCTTATAGTATCATAATCAAAGGAGCCACAATTCTAAAATTGCACCGATTGCCATCTTATACACGTTCATCGATATCAAATGGAGAATTCGCATGTGCGTAGGTACATCCACCGCCTGATAAATGACAGACATCTCGACGCATTGACATGGAAACATATTGCCTTACAAATTATCTATACCACTATACTTCCACCGTGTTACACGACATTGATTTCAGATGTCGTAGAACCCACTACAAGAAACCTCCCGTATATATTCCCGAAACCGTATGCCAAAAGCAACATGCCAATTTCCTCAAGAGACCTTGTCAACA